>JANHFJ010008181.1:210395-225372 GCA_032468195.1 Cerberus rynchops
AGGAATTCTGGGAGTTGAAGTCCATGAGTCATGAAAGAGCCAAGGTTGCCCACCCCTGTTGTAAAAAAACATCCATTCTACATTTAGTGTGTTATAGCAGTTAAGAGCAGAGAGATTCAGATAACTTAAGCCTCAGCCATGGATATTTTATTGTGTGAGTTTAGGATAGTCGCCATCTCACAGGCTTATTGCTATGAATACAAAATTGCATCAGGGAGCCTTATGCACACCACCTTGTACTCTTGGGAAAAAATTATTTTGATCAGCAGGAAGTTTCTGAAGAAAGAAGTTTCAGAAGTTTGATGTTCAGGTCTGCAGGAAACAACTTTCTCCTTTTAGCTCCCAGACTGTGGAACACACTCCCTAAGCAGATTGCTTCTTCCAGGATTTAGAAAGATGATAAAAGTGCATCACTCATTGATTTTAATGTGGGTATTATTTTCAATTGCATTAACATTGTTGTACCCTGTATTTTTATTATTGTAAGATGCATTCAGTGTTGGATGAAAGGGAACAATGGGCTACAAATTCAATTCAACATCATCATCCAAATGGGTTAACTTAATAGGGATATGCACGGGATATGGGATATGCAAGGATAGGAGCCATGGTGGTGCAGTGGTTAGAATGCACTATTGCAGGCTAATGTATTAACTCACTGCAGACTGCCAGGATTTCAATTCTGACCGACTCAAGGTTGACTCAGCCTTCCATCCTTCCAAGGTTGGTAAAATGAGGACTCAGGTTGTTGGAAGCAATGTAAATGAGTTAGAGAGGGCTGTAAAGCACTGTAAGTCTAAGTGCTATTGCTATGCAAGTTAATAATCTATTATTTGGGGATGGAAGGCACTATGTTTCCTATAGATGGTCAGCTGATATTTCCAATAAAGGAATTCTGTACCCAAGTTCTATTTGCTTGGTTTTAATTTGGTAGAGGGACATCCAGTTTTCCAAAAATTAATAATAACCTGTCCCTTTTCACTGACCCCCAATTGGAGCACCAAGAATGCCTTCATTTTTTTTCATAGTCATTGGCAAAGGAAAAGAGGTTCCTGTTCGGTTTGCCAAAATACTGAGCATTTCTCCAGGTTAATTTTTTGTAATATTATAATGTAACTAACATTAAGATAGCAGAGCCTGCCTGAAAGGTTTGCCTTGTACAATATACTTTTATATCAATATTGTCACCATTCTTTCTTCTCCTGTAGTTCCCATAGCATTTCATGGTCTACTGGACAGCCTGCAATCAGAACAAATACCATCAATCAGTTTTTGGCCCTGCAGAATTATTTCTTGCACTAGGCCAGCATCCTGGAATTCTATCAGACCCTCATCTTGTGCCAATCATTGACAGAAGGTGATCCATTAAAAAAAAAAAAAAACAGCAATTCTTGAAATGTTTGGCAATTACTATTCCAACTCTGTTAAAATAAAGGAAAGCTTCACAACAAGACAATAATCTTTAATCAGGCTGTTTGTTTAGGCAGACTTTGGAACTTGCTTGTTTACTCTCATGCTGGGCAAAAGCATTGTTTTTGTTTTAACTTTGATTGCTCATATTAATCTTGTCTGGAATCTAATTTCTATAGATAGAGGTTTTCATATCTGTGACCACTGATTTATAAAGAAGGAAAATAACTCTTAGTTGTTATATCTGGGTGGATTACTTTATATCAAGAGCAGAGCAGTTTTTATACAAATTGGGCCTTGTTGAGTGTACCATTGGAAGAGTTCAGAGACGAAGTTAGGGACAATTCAACTTGAAGAAAATCTATCTCTGTTGGTTGTTAAGAGTCAACAACAGATTGATCAGTGGTGGGATTCATCTGGTTCGCACCTATTTGGGAGAACCATTTGTTAACTTTCTCAGCAGTTGAGTACCAGTTGTTGGAAGAAATCTTTTGGGGGTTTTTTTCACTTTACAGAGCTAATTCTGTCAGGAAGGCAGGAAGGAAACATTCTGGTGTTGTTTGTAGCCTAATCCTTATCTTTATTGCCCTGCTTACAGAAACTCCCTCTCAGGTTAAGCCCTATTACATTGTAACAGCTAAAGCAGTATGCCCAGACTTTCTGTCTCCTGAGGTTTTATTTTTCCTTTGCTGGTATTAGAGGTTTGACTTTCTTAAAAGGGAAGGGTTGTTTTAAGCTTTTTACACTGCTTTAGTGGTTCCTGGCATTGTCCTTTTGGGATATACTTTCAAGAGGCGGGATGCAAGTTTGGCACTGATTTTTTTTTCACTGCTTTTCTGGGGGCATGTGATCTTTCCTTAAGTCTGGATGGTTTCCTTAGGATGTCTTGTAAGGTGAGACTAGCTGGTACCTTTAAGTGGTGCAAATGGATCTAAGGATTGCTTCTCCTGGGTGGCAAAGGGTGCTTTGTCAGTTCACTGAGCACAGAAGTGTCTTGTCTATGGGGATTCTTCAGTCATCCAAGTCATGGCTGTCCCAAAGGTGCTTTTTTCAAGAGGCAACTGGACTTTCTTGGTTTCCAGAAAGTCCAGTTGCCTGTTGAAAAAGCATCTTTGGGACAGGAGTCTCTTGCATTGCTTTAGAGTGGCCAAGGCACATGATTGCTCACTAGTAGTAAGATTTTTTTTAAAAAATGAGGTACAGGTGTGAATCCTCCAATTTGTTTTAGTTTCATGATAATAAAGCTTAGTAAGATGGCACCAGGCTTGAAGTTTATTTAGATATCTGTGGCATGTACTAATTTTGTTGTGATCCTGACAAGCTGAGGAGCCTTGAACCTGGGCCCCCTATATAATTTGTTAATTTGTCTCTACTGGGCATTTTGTAGCTCAAATATGCCCACCCACTTTCTGGAGAGCTTAAATGACCTCTCTGGTAAAGGGTTCCACTTTATGAGCAAGAGTTGGCTGCTGATAATGATCATTGCATTTTAACTATTTTCCTTAAGGTGCTCTGGTAACCTACCTGATTTATAACTCTGGCTTGCAGGTATTTCTAATCTAATGATTGGTATTTAGGGCAGCTTTTTGCAAACAAAGAAGCTTTTTGTAATTTGTACAGGTAATGCTTGGCTTACAACAATTCATTTAGTGACCATTCAAAGTTACAATGGCACTGAAAAAAATGACTTACGACTATTTTTCATACTTGCAACCATTGAAGCACTCCCACAGAGAGGCTAGGCAAGGCAAAGTGCCCCTTGATGTGAGTGAGTGATGTTGAGTTGGTCATGCCCACCCAGTCACATGATCACCCAACCATGTCTACCCAGCTGGTCATTAGGGCAGAGAATTGTTTATTAAAGTATTTGAATCCCACCACTGAAATTGATGCCACGCAATCAGTCAATCGAATTAGGAAAAATTGCCAGTTTGGTCAATTAACAAGTTTGAGAGTTAGTTATTTGTAAAAAAAAGAAACAGAACAGAACTGTAAATATGGAATATGAAACCATTATATCTGAATGTAATGTATCCTCACAAAGTATTTTGTATCCTCACAAAGTATTCACCAGAAGTACAATCTGACCTAGGGGAGGTCCTGTTAGAAAAGGACAATGAATGCTATAGCGTTATTGCTCAAAGAATCTTTTTTACTTTTTGTGCTATTAATTGAATATCCTGAATCATTTTGCCTAGAACCTAGAGAACTCTGGAAAAAAAAGTGACTAACATGATAGTGTTAATTGTGCCATTTTGTTTTGGCTGTCTTTCTTATATTTGTTTGGCTTTTTCTACCAAGTTTCTCACAAAGGTTGAATGTGGCAAGCATGCAGAGAAATTCTTCAACTTACATTCTCAACAGTTGGTTTTGCATCACCGCAATCCATTTCTGTCTTCATTGTCAGCAGTGTCTGCTTTGATGGCATTTAGCTTGCCGCTTGAAATAACTGGCTGCTTTAAATCAGGACTGTTTAAATTGTTGTCAGTCTGAATATTTTCTTTTCTTTTTTTTAATTCAAATTTGCCTGATTGACTTTTTTTTGCTTTTTTGTTTTGTTTTGTTTTGTCTTTCTCTTGGCTGCTCCAGGAGCCATGGCTAACCATCTTATAACCAATGCTCTCCTTCGTCCTCATGGCACTAACAACCCTTATAACACATTGCTCGGGGAATCGGCCGTCTATAACAACCCTTCTGTCAGCATGTACAACACACCAGGTGTAGTGGAGTTTCTCTCATTTTTTTTAGTGAGAGTCCCATGATGTGCTTTTGTAGACACAATTTTTCTTTCTGTTTTCTTTTTTTTATTTCTAATTGAGCACAAATATTCCCCCATGCATTTCACAAAGTCCTTCCATTTCTTCCAGGCTTTTTGGCAAAATGCCCAAATTAATTTTGGAAAATATTTTTTCATCCTATTAATCAGATTATATATACATATTAATTTTGATGTTTTCATTTTTATTTGCTGTTCAGTTCTATCCATTTAATCTCTTGTATATATTTATTTGTCAATCATTCATTTAAGAAACAGGAACATGCCAAGGTAAGTAATGCTTACCATTTATTTTCAAAATTTAAAGCATAATTAGAGGAGGACAGAGTATAAGTCAGATGTATCTCCCTCAAAAAAATGGTAATAAATTGAAGTTGACTGTCTTTACATTCCACTGAAATTAATACAGCTAAGTATTAGCAAATTGTCCACTGGTTTCATTTTAAAAGCCACAGTTGATTAGTATACCATTCCATGTGACCCAGATTGAATTAGTTGACCTCATTATCCTGCAGAAGAATGCATAGATGTTATTAATTACAGCCAAGGTTGTTTTATACCTTGCAATAGTTGCATGGAATTTAGGTCACAGCAGTCACCTCAGAGATCCTGAAATAGGTAGATAATGATTTCTCTTTCACCCAGAGAGAGAAGATGTGTTTTATGTTTTGAAATGAATTTAATTGCATCTAAAAGCTACTATTCACTCTACAACATTACTCATATAGCTATATTTATTTTCAAAAATTAATTAAAATCCAAAAATAATGGATAATTGTGTTGTATAGCACCATAAAAAATTATTAAAAGTTTTTCCTTGCAAATAATATGTGATTGTTACAAGATATTACAACTTCTTAATTTTATGCCAGATAAATGTGAACTAAATTTCCCCCATAGAATTTTACCTATGTCTGCTAAGAAATCCCACTAAATTTTAAGAGACAGTCTATTCCCAAATAAGCATATGCAGAACTGCAACATTACAATCCAGATGTGTTCATCTGTACAACATCTTCATTCTAATTTGGATCTTATTATATGAAAGTTATAATACATATTTTCAGCTGGAGATTTAATTGTTAAAAAAAAAGGAACATGGTCCCTATTGGCGAACTGAATGGCAGAATTATCATTTAATCATGTGTTAGATTTGCATGCTTTTTACACAAAGTTACTTTTGTTTCACATGAATTTATATGCAATTTCAGAAAACATTGTTTCACCAAATGTGATCTCAGGGCTTATCTTGCTAATATTTTAAATCTGAGTTTCTTGGTAAATGCTCTCCTGATATACAGATGTTTCATTTCATCTAAAGATTGCAATAAATCACCAATATGTTGAAGTTCCCATATTCAATCCATAGTAGAATGTGGAATCTTGAAGTTTTTTTTCTGGATACATTCTGCTCTTCAGATTGGTTTTCAGGATCAATTTGTATTCATCTACAATTAATCCTCAACTTACAACCATTCATTTAGCGACCGTTCAAAGTTACAATGACATTGTAAAAATTGACTTGTAACCAGTCCCTGTAATTAACCACCATCACAACATTCCCATGAGTCACATGATCAAAATATGGGCAATTGGCAACCAGCCTGCATTTGCAATGGTTGGAGCATCTCAGGGTCCTATGATTGCCATTTTTGACCTCAGTCAGCTCCAACAAGCAAGAACAATTGGGGAAGTTGGATTTGTTTAAATGATATGATTCATTTAACAACTGCAGTCATTCACTTAACTGTGGCAAAAAGGGTAATGAAATCAGCCATGACTGACTTGACAATTGCCTTGTTTAGCAATGGAAATTCCAGTCCCAATCTTGGTCATAAAATGAGGACTATCTGTACTCCAATAAAGTCTTCTACAACTGATTCTGAAGTTACATAAAACTCTGATCCCAATATATTTCTATGCAGACAAAGTGGCACAGTTTTGCTCAGGCACACATACACAAAATATTTGTATCATTTATTAAAATTATATGATGTGGGAGAGAGAATATTGAATTCAGCAGTTCACTGATTCACCCTTGAATCTGAGTTATAATCATGACTGTTGATTAGCCCTATTACAGTTCCCTAAAAAGCAGAGAAACTGTGATGGTAGAGAGAAATCCCTAGGACAATAATTAAAATTACTTATCTTGATTAATTGTGACAGTTTTTATGTTAGCTGCATTAGCAAGCTGGCCTTCCCTAATGACCAACACTGTAGAAAAGACCAGCAAGTTCATATGTTAGACTTGCACCTCGGCTCCAACAACCAACTGCACTTCATTTAGGAAAGAACCATCATTCCTTGCTAAAGATTTAAACCTGGTTTGAAAACCATGCATAATCTGTACCATACCTAACATATTTCCTCTTTGCATAATAATATAACTTGTCTGTAGCTTTCATCCTATTTTATTAACTGATTAAAAACTACATCTACCACTTCTGCTTTCCCCCCATAATAAACTTTGGAGAAATGGAACTTCGTTTATCTGAAGCTTGATCTGAATGAAAACACATAATCAAATTGAGCTACTTCCAAATAGCCCAGATCAAATTACCATAGAAATTCATTGAATGGCTTTAAATGTAAAAATTCTAGCAGAATTCTTTGTCTGTTTTTAATAGATCTAACTTGTGTTCCCTATTTTTAGAAGTAAATAATAATCTGATCCCTCAGTAACAAGTATGGACAGTATCCATCTATCTATATGTCTATTTATCTGTCTAGTTAAAGGGTTTATAGGGGCACTCATCACAATATAATCCTGGGCTGCTGACAAAAAAATCAAACTCATATAATATAGTAAAAATAACCCCCCTCCAAGTTAAAAAAAACATCATACTCTAACTAGACATCATAATATCCTTACACCAACTGTATGTGCTAAGCTCAACCCCCCATCCTGACCCAGGGCATGGGGATCATGCAACATCTTCAGGCCTCTTAGAAGTTCAAGAGGATTGAGGCCTCAGTGGAGAGAATTGGATGGGCACCGCTACAAAGTGAGTCCCAACACATAACAGATAACATCATTTGATAGATGGGACCTTCTGTTGGGGCAGATTAATGCCTTCAGATCAAATCCCAAGGGTGGGGGAGGGAACTGTTGCAAATGGATTTTCTAGACAGTCACTAGGATATATGAATAAGGAACCTAGACTAGAAATCTATCCTAGTCTGTTTTATTGCCTGTAATTAAAAACTGCAGGATACCTGGATCACACAGCAAAAAAAAAAAAAAATTCCATGTTGCATATAAACACATAGCCAGAGGAGTAAAGCTTGATGTAGAAGATCTCAAAATTTGGTATATGTAGTACATAGCCTTACTATCTCAGGAAATAGAATTTATAATAATAATAAAACAATACAGGCAATCCTTTTTAGTGACCACAATTGAAGCAGGCAACTTGGTTGTTAAGTAAAGTGTTGCTCACTGAAACCACAATTGTGCTTATTATCTTATTTGAACTTTTCTTTGCTTAACATACCTGTGAAGGTTATAAATGTGAGGATTAGTTGCAAAGTTACTTTTACATTAGCATCATAACTATGAACAGTCACTAAACAAGGATTCCTATTTGATTTACATGTGAGAGGTGAACTCTTGCCTGCAACTCCTAATCCCAAAAGGTTGGGATATGAAGGCATGAAATGAAACCCTGTTTTTTTTTCTGCCAGACATAACCTGTCAAACTAGGTAGTGGGCTGACACAAATCCTGGGAAAATCAAACACTAAAGAGCCAGTCAGGAGTAAGAAGAGCTTTTAAGAAAAGAAAGGGACAGCTCCATTTTTTTTCTTTTTTTTTCCTCACAGGAGGAGCTAAAATATCTCCACCGATGCTGGCTCCTGATAAATCAATACCCCCAGCCTTTAGAATCTGAGTTTGAAGATCCTGGGAAAAAATATTTCCATTTAGGGAATAATGATGTTGGATTCTGATTAGAGTTTTGGATTTCATTTAGTGAAAAATCATTTGTACTATGTACTGGTTATATTTTGCTTTACTTATTCTGCCTTCATTCTGTCTGTATATTCCTGACCGGTGAGTAAATTCTGCAGAAGGCATTGTCTTTTGTTACTGTTTTATTTTCTACTTTTGTCTTCAAATCTTGACTAATTATTTGCCTAATAAAAAACTGAATTCTAAATGAGCTGCTAAGTCTTCTTCTGACAAGAAATTTAGCCCATAGCACATTCCAGCTGCCTGGCTTAAACTAGTGAGAATAAAGCAAGTTTTGGAACTTGGCACTGCTTGAGTAAACCATTGCAATAAGAGTTTTTTTTTTTTTTTTACTGGACAAAGTAAAAGTGGATGGTAACAGATTTACCCTGTAGATTCTTTTCTGAAAGTTGTGAAAGAGGATTATAAATGGAGGATCAAGAGTTCTTCCTGACATCAAGCCTGCTTTTTGTTTGTAAATTCCTTACCACCTACTGTAAATGGCAGATATTCAGGGACTGAGGGGATAGCCTGGAGGGTATGTGTGTTAAAGGTTGTTCCTCGGTACTTAGGATGTTATTTATGATATAGATTATATTGTTATTTTATTGCTTGTTGCTATGCTTAATGTTTGATCATACCACTTTTCTGGAATATAAGCCATTCAGAGTCAAACTTGATTGAAACAGCAGATAGACATAATAAAATAGATCTAGAAAAGGACTTAGGGTTCTTGTTCTATTTGTACAAGCATATCTTATTGCATAGATATTTTCTTTGGCTTAGAATAATAGTACCTTTGGGGCAATAATTTGGGCAAAAACTGGTAAACTGAAAAGACTAGAGACCTGTTTTATCCCACTTCAAGTTCATATTTTCTAGTATAGACCAAAAGTTCAATAGACCTTAAAGTATATAGAACTTAAAACCCTCAAATATCCATGTTTCCAAAATATTGTTGTTGTTTTTTACCTTAACATATCTAACCTCCAGCATTCTCAGATTGGTGGAAATTGTTGATGAAGTAATCAGTGAAGGAAAACAGAGCCGTGGCTGTTTCTATCCAGGCCCGAGCAAGAGCAAACATCAAAAGAAAAGAGAAAATGGAAACTTTTCCCTCCGGGAAAATGGAGGAAAATATGATTCGTTTAACATTGCTTCAGGAAAGCATATAAAAAGCATCATGGCCCAAAATTCCAGGAATCATCTGCAACAAATGTGCCATGTTTGTTCTTCACCCCAAAATAATAATGGAAGTTCCAAAACCAAACTTGGTGGATTAGATGCCAGAGCATCAACCCTATACCTTATTTGTCAAGATGAAGACTTATTGAATAGTAGTGTGGAAGTCATTGCTCACAACAAGCAGAAAACCAAAGTCAAAACACACAACTTCATCAAGGGAACTGGCCACATGGCACTTTTAAATACAAAATAATCACAAAGCAGATCTTTTTTGTAGTAATTAACAACCAGCTCCAACCTCTACTAGCCATAGCAGCTTCTAGAAATATAAGTGAGTTCCAAAAGTCCTTCAGAGTTGATACTCTGCCAGTTTTTCACAGAGGAAGTAATCTATCACCAACCAAGAAAAGTAAGAGAATTGTGTTTATAGATGATTCCCTCATGAGAGGAATAGAAGTTCCCATTTTTCACCAAGAGTTTTCATTTCAATATATATTTTATCTCCCAACTGCCCAAATTCAAATTAAGATGGAAAGAATGAAAAAGTTCATTGGACCTGCTGATCATAGACCCTTCCTACTTATTCAAATGGCCATACTTTGGAAAGAAAAGTGAAGGATCTTGAAGCTTAGGTGATATTCTCCATTAATTCTTCCCTTTGAAGACAAAAACCTAACAAGAAAAAGAAAAAAATTAAAATGAACTGACTGCATAGCTGGTTCAAGCAGCAGGTCATTTTTCACCAATGAGGCAAACTGCAAAGATACTGTATGTAGTTTCTTTATAGGAATGGAATTGATCTTTTTTAGACAGCAACTAAACAAATTCATCTTTGGATGGCAACTTGGTAATTTGATCAAGAAGGTTTTAAAGTAGAATTTAAGGGGGCAGGAGTTAAAAGAGACATTGATGAGTAACAAATTGATAATAGTCCAATACAGCAGTAAAGCAAAGTCTTTTGGAAAATATTACTTTAACAAAGAAGCAAAGAAAGTACACATAATTTTAAAAAAGGAGAGACTGAATATAGGGCATCTAACCCATTATGATAAATGTCTCTAAATGTCAACCCTATGAGGTAAGCAAAGCCAAGAAACAGATGCAGAAGGGATTCCAGGAATATTCTTTATTATTGCGAAGTAACAGAATTTGGAAAACTTGTCAGAGTTTGTTTTGCCTCATCTTATAACAAACTAAATCAAAGTGAGATTACTATAAGTTTATTTTCATACATTCCAATTTTCTACAACTAACTCATCTTTTTCCTCTCTTAATTGTTCATTGCTCTCTTCCCTTTCCATGGCTAGATTTACTTTTCTTGATACTACACTAACACACAAATTATAAGTAACAAGAAAGGTGAGCTAGATGATAAGACACAAAGTCAAATATAATGTAATAAGATTGTCCATCTCTGGAGATTTTTACTAAAAAATGGACAGTCATCTCTAAAATTTATTTAACTAGTTTTCCTGCACACTGCAGAGGATTGAATTAGAAAAACTTTGTAGTTCCTTCTAGTTTTCAAATTCAGTGGTTCTCTCTTTCATTGTGTTAATTCAGTGGAGTAATTCATGTAGCCATTGAAAAACAGTAGCAAGTTATTATGACAAAACTGATTAAAAGAACTCTAGCAGAGGAAAACAGGAACTCCATGAGGAAACAGGAACTCCAGAGGAAAACAGGAACTCCATCTCCATGATGTTGTCTTAACTATTGCAAGGACCATGAACTGGTGAAGGATTATGGTAAAAGGGCAGGGATATTATCTGAAAAAATTATACTCTCCTTATTTTGACTGAGTTTTTATAACATAATGGCAAATCAAAAGAAATAGGCCTGGAAGAAAATCTTAATAAGTTACCAGTGAGTGACTTTATAACAAAGAGTTAGCAGGCTGAGGAAGAATCCAAGTCAGTTAATTAATCCTGAACCTTGAGTAGCTAGAAAGTTTATAATTCTCAAAGGATTTTTAATAATGGTAAGACTTCTGTGAAAATAATGAGTCCCTCGGTGAGAGAAATATCTGGAACTGTTTAATTTTTTACTGTAACAAAAATAGAGGTATAGAAAAGATCTGACAAATTGAAAGCCCGGTCCTAACTCACTGTTAATAAGGCAATCCAGACAGAGATCTTCTTTAAGCAGTTTGTTTTTATAGGAATCAAATTCTTCATTGTGGTTTTATATCCTTTTTAGCTGAAGCTAGTAAAATGATCAATTATATGAGATTTGTGGATACATTAAACTGCAACCAAGACTCACATGAAAAGTCTTCTTTTTTCTTTTTTTAATAACCAAGACTAGAGAGGAAAAAATAACAAAATGAATAAAAACAAAATACAAAAAGAGAAAACAAAATAATGCAATTACAATAATATAAATTGTATGATTAAATCTACTCGTGCATAGAAAAATGAATGCATGATTCTTTATATAACAGTTCAGTAAAAACAATAATCCCACTCCATTGCAATTCCCCTACAAGGTCTATAGGCAGTTAATACATAAAATGCAAGTAATATCAGTTCTTTAATTCTCTGAGTAGCTGGGGCCATAAATGTGTCTTTCAGTTTTGAATAACTGATCTTGTGGCAATAGATAATCTATTTCCATTGTACAGCTCTCTGTTTCTTTGCAGTAGCTATGAAATTCCAAAGAATATGTACATCTGAAAATATTAAACTTTGTTTGAAATTAATGTATGCAATTACTTCTTCCCCAAAAATAATTATTCAAGAAATTTCATTACATAGATTTTAATGATGCACATTCTTTTTTCATGCAAACAAGATAGGCTTTATGAAATTTATAACTTTTTTTTGTTATATAAGCCATATTCTAAAACCTAATAAAGTTGCCAATACCGAGGTTAAAGCATTTTCCCACTGTTTAGAAAATAAGGGTCACTAGTTTCTAATGACATTTAGTATTTAAGCCTTGAATTGATAATGAATATTTATGAAGACAAATTGTAAACTTTGGGATTTCATAGAATTTTATGATCCTTTCTAATTACTTTGAGGCCGAACATATCACTGGTCCAAGTAAAGATATTAATGAATGCTTTAATTGTACATACTATCCGAAATGGATAATTATTATTCATATTTTAACATAGAAAAGTATTTTAAAAATTCATCATTATCATCCATTTGATTATATGATGTAGAGATCCTAGTATCTATGCAGATTTTCCATAAGGGCATTTTCAAATCAGTTTGGATATCTGGATTTCCTCACAACACTAATGTAGCGTTAGAAGGATAAAAATGTATTTGATGCAATAGTAATGGGAGATATAGCAAATCTATTTCATTTTTAATCCCAAACAATCCAGTTAGCTAAAGGTGTTATATATAAACATTCCAAAAAAGAATTTCTGCCAAGTAAAAATCTAAAAACTGGTACTAGTCAAAATAAATATAAAGTGGTACAATTCAAGATTCAGAAAACTGAAACTTGCATCTTTAATTGACAGTTAACATCTTTTTCAAAGATGTCTTTAGAACTGAAGAACTCCATGTAACAGTGTGCATGAACCAGTGCACTGAGCATATGAAAATGTTTTCTGGATATGTGTATAGGACATGCCTCTATTGTCTGCAAGTTTCCTGATTATTATTTACAAAAATTACATGCTTTAATGCAAAAATGATCAGAGACCATTCCATGATAGGATCCTAATTTATTCACTTTTGTGATAGGGATGGGTTTAACTGTTTATCCCAAAGTTACACTTGAGAATCTCTTAATAGTTAGTAGAAAAAGATTCATTTTGAAATATCCCAAAAGATCACATAAAAAAATAAAAAGCTTGTTAATTCACATTCAAGGATTATCATCTAGGTAGGACTAGTAGTTTTTCATTATTCCATCCATACCTTTACTCTTGTAACATAAAAAAATCACATTATTTGTATTTGTGTGCACAGCAATTAAGTAGCAAAAATAGACTTGGAAAAAGCTATATACATATTCATGACATTTTTGTTTCCCCAATTTGTTTAATTTACCTTAGAGAATGGAGCATTTATATATATTCTATTGCTGTTTCACCTTTAAAAACACCTCCTAAATTTGTTTATAAACATAAGTTTTCTTAATTTGTTTATACATTTTAAAGATTTCATACATAACATTGCTTCAGGCAGCTACAAATGCCATGAAAAAATGTAAACAGTTCAAAGCAAATGTAGCATTAATAATGTGAGCCCAGTGGCTTTATCTATCTACAATTGCTACCTACCATCAGATAAACAGTTTGCTGCTTAATTCAAAATTTGGCATAATACCAACCCAATAAATGATAAATACTTTACATAGGATTTGTTAAATTACACACGTTGCCAACATTCCAAAGCTTACACATAGTCCTTGAGTTACAACAGTTCTATTCTGACCCAGCTCCCCAAACACAACAAACCCTCTGAAGTGAACTCAAAGATTCCTTTAATTAGGAGTGCCGGGAGCCCCGACAAAAAGTTTCTCTCTCAATACAGGCTAACAAGGCTGTCTGGCCAGAAAATAAATAATTGTCTGAACATCTATTCATCTCCGTCCCCTGCCTTTTATCCCCAGAGCTATGGTGGGGCTTCGTTAGCAGTGGTGGCTCTGCCTTCCCAAGGATTGGCCCACTGATTTCCACTGCTCTCCTCTTCTCTGACTTCTGCACATCCCCACATCAGGCACTGGAGCCAGCTGTTCCTCCTCTTCCTCATCACCTCCAGACCTGCGGGCTGTTGACTCTCTATCTGAGGACTTACAGACAGCCCAGGCTCTACCTCTGTCTTTCACTCTGCCAGCTCCATTCCCTCTTCCCCCTTGGAGTTTTCAGGTTGCCTTGCTGCTGACCTTGAGTCCCACGCCTCCTCCTCCTCTGATTCAGCTGCTGGAGGGGCTGGCAGCCGACAGGTCACAGCAAGTTCATTTAGTAGCCATTCAAAGTTACAATGGCACTGAAAAAAGCAACTTATAAGCGTTTTTCACACTTATGATCATTGCAGCATCTCTGGTCATGTGATCAAATTTCAATTGCTTGGTTCATACAGTATTTATGACAGTTGCGGTGTTCTAGAGTCACATGATCATCTTTTGCAATCTTCTGATGAGCAAAGTCAATAGGGAAACCAGATTCACTTAACAACCATGTTACTAACTTAACAACTGCAGTGATCCACTTAACAACTGTGGCAAGGAAGATCATAAAATGTGGTAAAATTCACTTAATAAATGTCTCATTTAGCAAAATAAATTTTGGGCTTAGTTGTGATTGTAAGTCGAGGACCACTTGTAGTTAGAACTGCAGAATCATAAACTTGAAGTGAGCCACTTAGGTTATTCAGTCTCTTGGCCGAGGGCTGGGCACATCGGAGAGGATCGGAGGGTTGGGGGTTCGGGTCAAGGAAGAGGGGGTTGTTCCAGGGGAGAGGTGCAACATATTAGCATGGTCGGCGGGAGGGGCAACTATGGTGGGTATAGGGGGCCGTATCAGGTTCGGGGAGTGCGCTCTCATTGGTTGTATACGGTGGTGTGCTCTGACCCCCAAATTACTTCCCATTCCCTGGGTGGTCAGTGTTCTCGGTCCCGGGGTCTTCAGCTGATGTTATGCAATGCCAGGTCCATTGTCAACAAGGCCCCCCTCATTTACGATCT
>JANHFJ010008181.1:235713-238213 GCA_032468195.1 Cerberus rynchops
ATAAGTGCCATGTATGTATTCATGCCCATAGAACAGGGATCTCCAACCCCCGTCTGTGGACTGGCTTCAGTCCGTGATATGTCAGAAACTGGGTCGTTCAAAAAAAGCAAAGCCCCATCCACGGGATGGAGGCAGCACATGAAATCACTCCCTCAAAGAAAAAGTTAAGGGTCTAAGCAAGTCATATTACTTTGAGACTTAAAAAACAACATGAGACGCTGCAATTAAAGGAAGAAGAACCCAACTGAATACAGTACAGAACAAACAACTACCAGGAAAAAATGAAGGTTTAGAGATTAAACTGGTGGCAACATGTCACTCATACGGGAAAAAAAATCAAGAACAAATGTCTGTGCCCTGTCCAGTCCTTCTAGAGCTAAGTAATAATTTTCATATCCTCTCTCTGGAAGAAAGCATGCAGTCATCTGGAGAAGAGACTTCATCAAGTGTACCAGTGACAGGAAGAAAAGTAGCCAAGACTTCTCTAAGAAAAAAAATGTTGTGTGTTGGTGATAGGAGACTCGCTTCTCAGAGGAATGGAATCACCAGACAATCTATCAAGGGAAGTATGCTATCCCCTAGCAACAATGATTAAAGATGAGACTAAAATGTAAGATGTATATTCTACAGAATAGCACTAAAGCAAATGCAGTTACCCCTTTGTAGGAAAAAAAAACCAAATACTTGATGGAATGATGGACAGAAATAGGCTGTGGGTGAGAAGAAAAAAATGTATACTGCAAAAATAAGAATGAGAGAAGGACTTATATAAAAGAACAAAGATGATTGAAGAATTTGGAGTCAAGGAGAACAACAATTAAGATTAAAAGAAGCAAAAAAATATAGAGCAAGGTTTAGTTCTAATGGTTTTGAAAGAGAAGAAAAAGAGCAAACAAGTAGCCAGCAGCAGAACAAATGGAATTAAAAACAATTTAGGATGAAATTGAAGGGGAAGAACACCAGAAAGAGTATTTTAAAGATTTGTATGAGAATAATCTGTCAAGAAATCAAATTGAAGCAAATGCTTTACATTGTATTGCCCAAGGGGAAAAAAAAAGATGAAATGATTTTAATGCTGTGAGAATGCTGAAAAATACTAAGGCTCCAGGAGAAACATTACAGTGAGACTGGGAGATGTATTAGGCTATGGAGGTTGTTTGTGTAGGAAATGGTTCTGCGTCTTGTTTAATGCTTGGGTGGAGACCATGTGCCTAATTATTCTACTGCTTCAAAGGAATATAAAAAAGAGTGAATACAAAACTGCAGGGAGATTACCATGATAAATATGCTTGGTCAGGTCCTGGTGGAATGGGGCAAGAAAGGGTAATGACCCAAAATAATAATTATTTTGGAACTGCAAATTTTGGGGCATTGCATCAGGTAGAGCAAGCTGGTCAGATTTCTGTTTCTCAGAAGAGAAAAGTATAGATGTGAGAAAGCTAATTTCATGGCTATTGATATATAAAGAAAGCATATGAAAAAGTGATCAGGTGGAACTACAAGATACTTTGCACAAATGTGGAACTGAAAGTTGTTAGCACAATGTAAAAAAGAGCAATATATGATGGAATAAAAGAATGAATTGAAAGCATAAATTGAACGCTTAACAAATTATTTAATACTGAGCAGAGAAAATGACAAAGAAATGTAGATGAATAAAAATATTTTATCAGAATGCTGGTGAATAGTATGTGAATATATTGCAATGAACATTTGTCAAAAGAAACAAAACTGGCTTTCTATAAGAAAGTGCTTTTGCCCACTTAATTGTATGCAATTAGAGCTGGGGAAATCTAAAAGTTCAATGCAATTGAAAAACTAGAAGAAGAAAAGATGAAGAGTGAATAGATGTTGGATCAATGGAGATGTAATGCAAGGACAAGTGACTAATATGAAAAAAATACATGGAAGTTGTTTGGTGATATAGAGAGAATGTCTGAGTCTTCAGAGAGATGTATTAAAATAATATGAATGAAAGAAGAAAATGGTTGAGAAATGCCACGGCTGAATGAAAAAACAAAGGGCAGTTCACCAAGCAGTTGTTTGAATGTGGCGAAGTAAGAATGATTTGTAGGGTTCAGAAGGTATACAAAGATATAATGAGAGGCATCATTGCAAACTATATTTATTCCCATCCCTTCTTCTTATCTCATGATTTATTTCTTTGGCTTACTATTCCTTAGTTCTTTTCTGCACTTTGCAAAACACTGTTTTCCCCAAAAGGAAATAATGGCATGATGGGTTTTTACATATTTAAGAGATTGAGGCTTCATTTCTTGTGATAAAACATTTGAGAATTCAGTTGCAATTCATTATCTCGTAGTTACTTCATATTTTTCTTTGCTGTGTTCAGTTTTATCTCTTCTATACAAGTGTTTTACAGATCAATTCTGCAACTCTCTAAAGAAGATCTATGTGAATTCAGTACAATGTTCTTCATTGCTGAGACTTATTTTCTGTATAGGAACTGATTATGTGGAAAAATCTCCTGTCTATGTTC
>JANHFJ010008181.1:243213-247844 GCA_032468195.1 Cerberus rynchops
CATTGTTGAAGGCTAATCTATTTATTCCAAGTATTTCCTTTTATTAAGACCAGTTTTCACTGAAGTTTTCTGATTAGACTAAGAAATGTTCTTGGTTCCAAACAGTATTTTACCAATTGCATCAGGCTCTGCACTAGAATCTAGGAACGTTTAACATTGTTTCTGAAATGTTTCTCAAAACAACAGTGTTTATTTAAGAATACACTGAATGTTATGGTTGAAAAAAGCTAACATGACATTCACAAAGAGAAAAAAGTTATTTGCCAGTATAATAAACGTTAAATATTTTTATATATGGATATATACCATGATACTTTCAGTTTCTAATTTTGAATTTTTCTTTTAAAAAGCTGATGATGAGGTGAAAACAACTTCATTTATTATTATAAATGTGTGACTTATACTCAAACAGAAACAACCCATGTAAATAACTTCATTTGCTTCAGGGAGTTGAAGTAGTTTCTATTAATACTTTTTTCTGCATATCATCAATTTGCTTTTGATTCATATTTCTTCTATGGTCACTGTAAGCTTACTTGTTGTTTTTTCTTTCCTTTTCTTCATGCTGTCGTTTAGAGCCCTACAGAGAGACAAGTATGGGAGTAAAGCTAAACATTGCATATCAAATGTAATTTTTTTAGTTCACTTTTTAATGCATCATATATCAGTGATGTACATATTTAAAACAATTCATCTATCACACTACAGAATCAAAAATAATAAGCCATATTTTATAACTATATCCAGATAATAGATATGTTGTGTCTGTTTCATTTTGTTTTTCATCCAGTATGTTTAGTTTTGTGTAACTGTATATGAGAATGACATTTCTTTTTTAATTAAGAATATTTTTGTCTGCAAAGTCATACTGTTTTCTTGCTGTGGCACATTTCATGAGAACTGTATTTCATTTTCAATGCAAGGCAATCTTTTATTTTCCTCAAATATATAAAAATGATAACTTCCAACTAATAATTGTATGCTTTTGCTGAAAAAGCAAGGAGCAATGCCTTAATGGGTAGGCATAACCAGTCTGGAGTGATCCATTAATCTTTGCAACCTCCAACCATTATGTGGATTGTTCATATCAATTTAAACTACAAAAAAAATGAATGATTTTGTTCTGCATCTGTAATGGCTATTTGTCACTCATACTTTTTTCTTACATGAAATACAGATACTATAACACCCAAATTTCAGTATGTTAAAATAAGTCTGAAAACATGGAGGGAAAACTTGGGGAAAAACATACCGGTACTTAAGATCAGAAAAATTGCAAGGTCTGCATGTAATGACACTCCCCAGTCCACAGGGCTTCACAGATGCAGATTGAATTCATTGTTTTCAGAAACTTTGTCTTCTGAAAGTAAAAGGCCAATAAATGGCCAGCAATTTACTTCAACAAAACAGTGCTGGTTTAGCCTTGTCTGCTCTTTCTGGCAATAGCATCTGAATTAATAGAAAAATGTGAACCCTTTGCATGTCTCATCTTTTGCATGCATTTAAAAGATTATAATATTAGAGATACTCAGATGGATCATGAGTGCTTGAAAGATTGTTAGTTATTCTAAATAAGGGTTATCACCCAAAAGCTGCAGCAAAATGCTTTTTTGGTACTTCCAATTATTTGAGAAGTGTTTTGATTCACACAACTGACGGAACCAAATAGGAACCATATCACAATACTTTTAATAAGATCAGCTAAGAAAAGGAGCTAGTTTTTGAATGTTATAGTGCTTGTCCTAATGTTAAAAAAGAAGAAAAGCATGTTTTTTGTGTTGTATGTCAAAACCCTGTTTGCAGTATATTACTATTTAAAGATGTCCTCAGCTAGGAACTCAGTTACTACAGTTATCCACCAGGAAAGTGTGAAGATGCAGTTGGACATGCTAGGACAAAGCAACAGTGCTTATGCTCCTGTTAAAAATACCAAAGCTTCAGATCTCAGTCATTAGTAAAAATTAATGCAAAGAAGAGAAAACATCACTGTAATAAATCTGGATATGTGTGATAGTTGTCTGACACCTGTCAGAAGCCAGGCAGAAGCCAGACTACTATGTAGTCTTGGTCAGTTTTTCTCAACCTTTGCAGCATTATGTGTGGACTACAACTCCCAGAAGTCCCCAACCAGCAATCTACAGTATAACTTTCTCAGTGTACATTAAAGATGGAAAAATAGTTTTCCCAAGAAAAGTTTTTTAAACTGAAAATATACATTGATCTAAACCAGGTGTCCCCCAAAGTGCTCAGTATTGACCCCCAACAATTAAAGAGACTATCCAAGATGTTAGTGGGGCTATACCAAGGGTTGATGATGTTGCTGCTGTTATTGGTAGTAGTGGTACTAGTAGCAGTAGTAGTACCACTAGTAGTAGTAGTAGTGTTAAAATGGTATTATTTTTATATAATCAATATTTTGAAATCGATGAACAATCTAAAGCTTCATGAAGGAGTTGATGAGCTGAAGAGTTGGGGGGACTGATCTATACACTCACTGATGCTCCATGTTGTTGTCCATTATGAAC
The DNA here is from genome assembly GCA_032468195.1 of Cerberus rynchops. Taxonomy (NCBI): domain Eukaryota; kingdom Metazoa; phylum Chordata; class Lepidosauria; order Squamata; family Homalopsidae; genus Cerberus; species Cerberus rynchops. The sequence continues at coordinate 245,739 of JANHFJ010008181.1, forward strand.
AATTATCATCTTTGAAAATGAGACTGAGACATAGGATCACTATCTGACGGAATTAAAATAATTTTTATTAAACATTTGATAAACTTTTTAAAAATGCACAATTGTGCCAATATCTTATAAATTTATATAACTAATCATACCAAACAACACATTCTTATTTATAAGCAATGGGCATCTGCTATTTATTGCATGAAAATGAAAATCCATTTTTGGACATGTTTATATCTTCCAAAATAAGATAAAAGGCATCACCACTTTATTGCATTCTTCTAAAATGCTGCAGCAAAATGTTTTTTTTTAAAAAATAGGGGGGGGAATATAATTATAAATGTTATAATTATCACTATTCTGTAGATAGCAATCACTACAAAGTTAAAATAATGAAGAAACCAGTATCCAAGGGCATGTGTCCCACAGCAGAAGACAAGTGATTTTTTGTTTTGGTTTTCCTTTACATACTTATGTAGCTCTGAGCTTTTATTTTTGCCCCCATTGGCTTCAATAAAGAGAAAATAACAAGGGCAACATACATTATGCTTGTAAAGAATGGCATATGGATCTAAAGTCACCATTGATTTGACTTCAGAATTCCCCAGCATGTTCCCTCTTTGCCCTAACCACTGGTCATCATCTACCACTCCTGAAATAGCTATAGTGGCAGACAGTACTACAGTTATCCAGAAGTTACGCTCAATCTAAAAAAGATTGACAGGTTAGGGTTAATGCATTCTAGGTATAGATGCCCCCAGAGGGATTCTTAAATTGGACAACCAGGCTATAGGCTAGATTCAGAAGTCAAAAAACATCTTGGAAGAAAGCAGCAAGAAGTTACTTCCATATCATTCCAAGAAAACTGTGTAGGCAAGTCCCTGAAGTCATCTAGGGCAGGGGTGTCAAACTCAAGGACTGGGGGCTGGATATGGCCCATGGGGTGCTTAGATCTGGCCTGCAGGGCCACTCTGGAAACTACAAAGGACCGGCCTACGGTGCCTCTGCCACTGAAAACAGCTTGGGTGGGCCACAGGTGCCCCCAACATGAGTGATGTTGAGCGAACCATGTCCACCCTGACCATGCCCACTCTGGCCCCCCAAGGTCAAACAGAACCCTGATGCAGCCCTCAATGAAATCAAGTTTGACACCCCTGATCTAGGGTATCATCAAGCTCATTGCCAAGAGGCAATTTTGGGAATTAATATTACAAATGAAAAGTAATTTTATTAATGCCGTAACATCCTTTTTTAAAAAAATCATTAATCTGATTTAAATAAGCAAAATTTTATATGTGAAAGGAATTTATTTAATCTGTACATATCAACTATAAAATCATCATCACAATTAACAGCAGGAACTAGATAGTTAACTATTGCTAGTGCTGGCCTCGTTGCACTCCAAGTAGCCTTATTTTTTATATTTTTTACTTGGAGAACTTGGTCATTTCTTTGCAACATAATCATGAACATGTGATAAAACCCTCAGGGTTCACTGAATGTAGATATCTTGTTGACTGTTTCTAATTCAATGGATCAGGTAAACCTAGCTAAGTCTGTGTCAAACAGGGCTAACTAGATGTGTTCTAGAGCAGAGGTCACCAACCAGTGGTCTGCAGACCACTGGTGGTCCGTGAGAAAATTTTGGTGGTCTGTGGTCTACCTGGGTGGAGGAGCTTCTCCAGGATGGCCAATGGGCCAGTCCTGTGACTAGAGCTTGTGGTTGGCAACTTTGCAGATGGTGCAGCGCAGCCCTCTCTGGCTCGAACGAGGGAATACTGCTGTTGTGGGGGGGGGAGCTCAGGAAGGCTGAAGCAATGGATGTCAGCAACCCATGCCTCTTTCCTTCCCCTGCTGTGGCTCCTTGTCAGCTGCCCCACCCCTCACTCTGATCTCCCAGTCACTCCTCGCCCGGCCTGAGAAGGTAAGGGCAGGGGGGGTAGAGACGCACTCCATATTCCAGAGCAGGAGCAAAGCTTGCTTCATCCCTTGCTGGTTCTCCAGGTGCTTCTTCTGGCCCTTGTTGGTGCACCTTGCTGGCTCAGGGAGACGCGTGTCTTCCTCTCCATGCCGAGACACTGGCCCAACCCGGCTGTTTCTCTCAACTGCTGCTTTTGG
>JANHFJ010008181.1:247944-261705 GCA_032468195.1 Cerberus rynchops
TTCCTAAGCACCTTCAGTGGAAGTTTGAAGTCTCTCAAACGTCTGAGGTGAAAGACTTTCACTAGGTGCAGAGTTTGTCTCCCAATTGATGTCAGGGTAATTCCCCCATTATTATTGTGGTATGCTTCCTGCATACCTTAGTTAACTGATAGCAAACAGTTCATCTATTTCCTCTGGTTGGTTGGGTGGCCTGTAGTATACACTTATGGCAATGTCATAGCTCTTGGGTGTATTTTGGAAGGCAGGCCTAACCTTCAACCTCAATGATATAAAGCAGCCAAAGAGCTGATGGGAATAACTGGCCAAATAGTGATTATCTTGACTACTAAAGTGTAAAGTGGCCTGCTTCCTGTCCTGATGGTCTCATTATAATTATTGTCCTGGGAAGTGTATTCTCATGGACACTTCTCACCTAACTCATCTGGACACCCTTCACAAGGATCTGGAGATCCTTGCCTAGGACTAGCTACTGGGAAATTTGCCCAGGAGGGAGAATAAGAGCCACCAGCAGCAGGAAAAATAGAGGACTTTCTTTGCATCTCAAACAGTCTAAAGATGGTGAGTTCTTTTAGACTTTTGGAAAGGGTTATATGGGATCCTGGATGTCTTCCCCAACTCTTTTGCATAAACTAACATAGCCTTAGCTACTTTATCAGGCACAATTAGCTGCCCAAAACTTGGTCCACTCTATTTTTTATTCCTGATTGGTAAAATACAAATGAAATAATTGATTGAAAGACTTGTTATTTAGGAGCATGGCTGAAGTGGGCAATTAATTGAAGATGAATCAATTTGAGTGGATTTGGAGTGCAGTTGTAAATTAAAGGAACAGATTAGCTGGGATTGATTTGAATTATCATCATGATTATAGCAACTATGTATTTCAGACTGTTATGATCACAGATGCTTATTTTATTATTTTAATTTTTTAGTTATATTATCTGGGTGATAAAGCTCTATAGATAAGTTTTGTTGTATTACAATATGTCAAGATTGTAGCAATAGCAAATGGAGTGTGGTGAGAGGGATAGTGGGAAACATTCTCTGTGTTCATAATTATAGTACATATCTGTGTTTAAAGGGAAGACATAAGACACTATTAATTCCAGAACATAGGAATTTAGGAGTTAAGTTAGGAGGGGCAATATGATTTTGTTCAGAAAACTAACATGATGGGAAGAATTAAAATCAGTCCTCCCAGTGCTACTTCCCATATCTCATCCTTTTTGTCATCCATCGGCACATCCTTGCTCTGTTCTAAAACAAAAACAGTGGTGAATCAAGCTTTCTTGGCATTTTATCTGTCTCGCATTTAAGGAATGCAATAAACATGTGATAGTTCATAATATTTAGGAACTTTGTATGCCTTAATCTGTGAATGGGAAGAAAGTAAATCTGGATCTTCTGACAGATCTCTGGGTTAGATTGTTTAATATTTTAACAATAGCTGTAACAAAATTATTAATCTCTTCCCATCCCTACTCAAATAATATAGCTGGTATGAAAACATTTATACTAACTAGGACAGGATTTTAGTATGGAAGATTTCTGAGCCCTCTTCACCACTGGTATTCTGACCAAACTTTTGTACTCATTGCTTATCATTTACAGGCTCAGATTCAGTTTCCCAAAATTCTAGGGGGGGGGGGGATGAGCTGAAATCTGCCTATCACTGCCTTACTCCTTCTTTGATTATATTTTATGTGCCTAACAATCATAATTAGATACATCTGAACTGGTCATTTAGAATAAGATGGGAAAACTTATAGCCTTCTAGATGTAGGACTATAATTCCCAGAACTAAGGTTTTATTTTCATTTATTTAATTTTCAATATTCAATATATAAGATGAATAAGTTGCAATTAAATATGTATAACATGCAGTTGCTGCTAATCAGTAAAAAAATTAACTTTTAGGATTAGAATCCAGGCTGAAAAAAATAACCCCAGCAGAACCCAGGAATGCTTCTTGAATTCCAGCTGTTTCTGGATCTCTAGAAGGAAATGATAGCAAAGTAATGCATTTCTAGAGTTTGTCTCCTATATCCGTTATGGCCATTTCGAACCAATTAGATTAGTCCATATTTCCTCAAGCTTTGGTTCTATCACAGTTAGACTACTTCAGTGTAACCTATATGGAACTAACTTTAAAAAGTATCTAGATACTTCAACTGCAGTAGTTAACATGTTAACTAGTATGCAATAACATTATGTATGCTTTAAAATGTAAAACAGATACTATGGAACACTCAGGCTCACCTCTTTAAAGCATCTTTCTCTCTTTTTGAAGCTTCACTACTAGCCTGAAAAATTATATAGCTGCTAGGCTTAAAGCTCTGATCATTTCAAAGCATACAGAGCCCTAAATTTAATTTAGGCCTATCTTGAAAGACCTGTAGTTGCCAGTTGTTTTCTCAGCACAGTTAAATTGGTTTTATCTCTAACAATGTTAGAGCAAGATTGTCTGAAGGAGTGTCTTTCTCAGTATGAAAGTGAGTAGAAATTGAGATTCACAAGCAAGGCTGCTGTTTGTAATGCCCCATTTGTTGAGCACAAAACAAAATATCTTTATTTGTGTTAATCCATTTCTTTTAATTGTTTTTAACTCCCACTCTTTTAGTCTACGAGAAAAGAATCAAGCTCTTTCTCTTCAACCAGGCCTTTTGAGTTCAGATAATAATAATTTAGAGACTTGTAAAATTGGATTTCAGCTGTTTGTATTTTACATGTTGACTTTTTAGCCATCTTCAGTGTACTATGGAAGAAAAACAATTAAAAAATTGAAATAATAATTAATGGATAAGATTTAAATCCATATTTTCCATGTCTTGAAACCCAATATAATTTCTTTTCTCTTTATTCCCTTATTTACACAATTATGGTATGTTGCAACGAACAGTATATTATTGTTTCTTAGGACAGTAGCCATGCAAATCAAGAATATATACAAATACTTTTTGGTACAAATCAAATTTTCTTGTGTGATATTTTTCAGAGGGGCTTCTGAACAATGCCAGGGATACAAGTGTCATGGATACTCTACCACTGAATGGTAACCACGGCAATAGCTACAGCATTGCTAGCAGTGAGTACTTGAGCAACTGTGTGCAAATAATTGACCATAGCTATAACCACAGTGAGACTGCCTTAGAGAAAAAGATTCTGAAAGAACTCACTTCCAATTATATACCTTCCTACCTGAACAAACATGAATGTTCTAATGAACAAAGTAGGAATCTGATGAACAAATTTGTCAATAATCTTGGCAGTGGGAGTGATGATGCCATTGTTCTCGATGACGTCACCTTGTTTAACCAGGAGGAGAACCTGGGCTTAGAACTCATTCATGAGGAATCAGATGCCCCACTGTTACCCCCAAGGGCATATTCTGCAGAGAACCACCAGCCTCACCATTATAGCAAAAGACGGATTCCACAAGACAACAGTGAAAGTTTTTTTCCCTTGCTAACCAATGAGCACACAGAAGATCTCCAGTCACCGAATAGGGATTCTCTTTACACTAGTATGCCTGCTCTGGCCAGCATGCCAGGCACAGAAAGTGTCACCACCAGCACTCAGACCGATCCCCCATCAACTAAAGGTGGCGATGGCGATGATGTGTACTACAAGAGTATGCCAAACCTGGGCTCCAGGAACCATATCCAACAGCTACACACTTACTATCAGTTGGGGCGGGGCAGTAGTGATGGATTTATAGTTCCACCAAACAAGGATGGGACCCTGACAGAAGAAACCTTGAAAGGACCAGCTCACTTGGTCACTAGTCTATAGAACACTAAGCAAACATTTTAATAAAACAAATGCTCCCTGTACAACATCTGGATTATTGTCTGGATTTAAATCAAAGCAGTGGTAATATTGTGTGTTCTCTTACTCCATATTGTTCTAAACAACCAACAGTTCTCATAACTTTTTAATGGAATTGATAGGCCCACAAAGGAAAAAGGCTAACTGCCTGTTGTTCCCCCTCACCCAACACATACACTGGCGTCACATCAGAGAGACCATATGCTAATGAATGAGATACAAAAGGAAGTGGTCCGTTGTGTGGCCTTCTCACATTATACTGTATTTGTTTAAGCATCTTTGGGTGCTGTCTTCTTAGTACCAAGGACCTGACTTACAAAAGGCCAAACATGCATTTGAAACTACTAGCAATGATGCGTCTAGATTGGAGTGCTGCACAAAACAGAAGCAAAAATAGCAAAACTGTTTATTCTGAATCTGTATCACATAATAGTTTGGGGTTTTGGTTTTTGATTTGGGTTTTTTTTGTGTGTGTGTCTCTCTCTTTCTCTCTCTCACCACTTAATTTAGCCAAAGCTCACTGAACTGTGGAGCAAACAAACATCTAATGAAATAGAAAGTTGGTAATTGTATGCTACATGGTATATTTTTATGTTTTTCTGTATTAACTGATAATTCTAATGGCAGAAAAAATGGAACAGTTCCTATGTAATGTACAGATACTAGCATTGCACATATAGTCTACTCTTTGTTCCGCCAAAACTTGCGTCCCTGTTAATGTGGTGGAAAAAAAACTTTTTTCTGTTGTGCTGGTCTTGCAAGTTTGTCTACCAGTAGAAACGAATTCTTTTCATGTATTCTTTATTTGGCCTTTTTTCCTCTCTCTCATTTAAAAAGATCACTGAGTAAACAAAGTAATGATTCTTTAATTTTGGGTTATGTGATATCACACTCTGTGTTTGTGTGTATGTTTGTGTGTCAGTATGCAATATATATAAATGTGCATATAGACACAGATAAATATCCACACAATATACTCCGTTTCTTCTATCTACGGATTTGCCAACAGTTTCTTTTTTCCAGATTAGAAACTTGACCCACGTATTTCCAGGGCACAATTGATGAGATGCAGCAGCCTTTGTGGTCATCAGTCCCTTCACCAAGGCATTATGTCCCTTCCAGTAACTGGGATTTTATAATGGGAGTTATGCAGATGAACATAATGCCTTTACAGAAGTCAAAATCTAACCTCAGGCTAGGAACTTTCACTGCAATGGTTTGAAAAACTGCTTCATAGCAAAGATATTTTTAAAAGCCTATTTTGAAGTGGTAAAAAAAATATATACAAACCTTTCCATTATTTTTCCTAACAGGAAATGTATTTATTTGACAAGATTTAAAGTAATGTAGACCTTCCCAGGAGGTAAATTAGCAGCACAGATTTTACTCTTTTTTTTAATTTATGATGCATTTTGTATGGTCACCCAGTTGAATGACCTCATTACTAATATTTGTTGTAACAGTGAAATTTGTTTGCCAACCAATAAACAACTGATTAAGATTTAGAAGGCACTGTATATATGTCCTGTACAATCAGTCTCTTCTGATTTATCTCCCTTTCTATCTTTAGCAAAAGAATATTAGTTCTTTTAGTGCTGAAGGTAGCTATACAAATGAAAGGATTACTCAGCATAGACTGATGTAGATAAGGAAATAATCCACGTATCTAAACTTGTGAGGCAGGCATAAAAAGGAAGGGCCTGGGGTTTAGCTGGGGACATGCTGACTTTAGCTTTAGCTAAAAAGAGGAACTATTTTTTTTTACATACATTTTTTCTACCATATTTATACTGTATGTAGCATTTACTGTTTGATGGATCTTTGTAGATCATACCAGCCCATAACATAGTGGCATGAAACAGTCCCTGTGCATCTTTTATGTAGTCGTTTTGAAGAGTTAATTTCAACAGATAACAGAAGGCCCTTAACTCCACTACCGACATTATGTGAGTGCTGTAGGACACTCCTGGCATAATCTGTGAATGCAAAATTCATGTTTGCAGTTGTGGATAATAGCAATAGCCCTTATGATGCTTACAAGTGACAAAACTGGGAATTAACTCTGTTTTCCTGCTACAGCTACCCAGAATACTAGAACTGGATGTAGTACAGGTAGTCCTCGATTTACAACAATTCATTTAGTGACCAAAGTTACAATGGCACTGAAAAAAAAGGGACTTATGACCATTTTTTCACACTTATGATTGCAGCATCCTCCCCTGGTTACATCCTCAAAATCCAGATACATGGCAACTGACTCAAATTTATCACAATTGCACTGTCCTGGGGTCATGTGATCACCATTTGCAACCTTCTTACAAGCAAAGTCAGTTGGGAAGCCAGATTCACTTTAAAACTGTGTCACTAACTTAACAACTGCAGTGATTCACTTACAGTAACTGTGGTAAGAAAGGTCATAAAATGGAATAAAAACTGATTTAACAAACATCTTGCATAGGAACAGAAATTTTGGGCTCAATTTTGGTCATAAGTCGAGGATTGCCTGTATACAGAGCAAGGGACTTCTTGATCATCTTGGGATTTGCTTAATTCTCTTCTCCCTATCATAATCCTAAAAAAAATCCTAACTCTTACATTATTTCCATTTTCAGAAGCATTTGGATGAATTCCTTGAAACAGAAATAGCAGCTGCTTCAAGGATATTCCAGCTCTTGGTTGAAGCTAGTGTATTATGAAGGGCACATTATTTGCATTAATGGCATTCACGTACAGTAATGGCTAATTTGATTCTGTTTCATGAAACAGAAATACAAACACATTTAAAGTCTCTCCTAGATCTTTTGTTCTTGCTTTACTACTTGGTCCTCGTTAATTCTCTGGAAAGGCAATATTAGTCTCAGTTGCTTTAACTGGCTTTAACCATGAAGAAAGCCTTCTAAATTCAGGAGGAGGTCAAATAGCTGTGCTGAATTGTATCCTTTGAAGAGATGTGGATAAAATCCCTTTGCTATTCCATACACCCCCAACCTAAGTGCTCTTTTGTTGATACTTGGTTGCAGGATTTTGCAAAATAAAATTAAAATCCACCAGTTCTATCTGAAGTTGATTTATTGAGACACATACATTAATCATTTTTAAGTGACTTGATTAGGAAAAGATTAGAATAAACAAAGAAAAAGAAGAGAACATCTCAGGAAATGAGATGTGACCAACATAATTTATTACTTTTGTGAGTGTTGTGCATATTCTTCCAGCTTTTAGGAACATCTCAGGTAGATTTGCCCTGAATTTACATGGAAGCAGACCAATATTTTTCATACTATTATCTTATAGCCCGGTGCAGGTGACAATCAAGACTGAATCAAAATGTGGACGGAAATGACATTTTGACCACTCTTCCCATCTCCCAATCAACACACAACACACAGGAATGTTCATCAATGATAATTGTCCTTTGCAAAATACAGTTCTTTTATTACTACATTTTCTTACCTCAGTGTACTAAAGTCAGCAGCATGGACTTCCACAGAACCACTGCCTGTTGTCATCTTTCTCTTTTGCGTGTGTTCTCTTCCCACACAGATGTGCAAATGTCAGCACCCAATCATTCAGTTCTATGTAGACACAATGCATTGCCAAGATTCAGCTGACTACTCATCAGCTGTAAACCTGACCAAAGAAGGCGTTCTGCTCCCTTGCCATATGTTCAGGGGAAGATAAGAAAGAAAGATTAAGGCAGCTGGTGAAAGAGCAACTATATGCAGCTTCTGTGACAAAGAAGGTCTCTCTGTGAGAGATAAGTCCAGTAAGAAAACTACCATGAAAGAACTACAAGTATCAATGGGTAGTGACTTAGCTCTGAGGGGCAAACAGGAACATGTTAGAAACTCACAGGCTACTAAACTAATCTAGGTGGTGGGAGAGCCATTTCATTGACTCTGCAAGACTTAAATGCTGAACATAAACCTCACAACTAAAGACTAAATCTTATACTCCTCCTTCTCTGATTTGTCAGCTTATTTGGCCACACTTCATGACATGTCTTCCTGCATAGGCCCTACATTTCAAACATGCACTCAAAACTTTGTTACTGTATATTAGATAGCTGGACACCAGAAGCATAAATTAGGGACAGAGTCTTCTCCAAAAAACCAAGAAAGGCACACTGAAGTTCTTCTAGGCACTTTTGTTTATTGTTTCTTGCCCTTAGATGAAATCTTTCCAAACTAAAGCAAACTACTTACACCATTAAAAATATTCTCTGAGGACTCCTATGGAAGAGCTGTTCTGGCTCTCTTTCTCCCCCTGAAACGATTTAAACTTCACTATCTTTTGCTGTCTGGAATTCACTCCCTTCTTCTGGGGAATCCAGACTACATTTCTTCACCTTGTTAACATAATTATTCAACTAATAAGTGGTCTTTGTAAACAAAAATGCTGCAATGTATGACAACTATATACGATTGCTATTGTTCAGGATTCCGCTCAGGACAGGAAACTAAGAACTCGGGTCACACAATTACACTATTTTCCTTTCTGTTTTTAAGCCTACATCTTGCTGAACTACAACTTCAGCAAACCATTGCCAATAATTACGGATGCCACAAAGGTAGTTCTGCAAGGAATGAAGAGTGACACATTATCCATCCCTACCGTAGGCCTGTACTGTGCATTTAAGAGTGGCTGGCATTCCTAAACCTATATACTTAAATACGCTCCTAAACTTATAGGTTATATGGTGACATGTGTGCAGGAAAATGGGCACATGGATAGCATTTGAAAATATCCACATATAAAAGGGAGAAAGATTTTTTTAAGTTCATGGTGAACATCCTCCAATCTTAATTCCTATCACTGCTCTAGCAGAACAGGCCCTTTGTTCCTCTGCTGTCCACTTCCTTCCTGCTTTCCACTTCCCACTTTAAAAAAAATTGCTATTTTTCATTACAATTTTGAAATGCTGTCATCCCATCCCTGTCCTCCCCTTGATTCTATGAGGTCCTAGCATTCTGTGTCCCAACATTTTGTAAACATAGTTTGAACTGATATTTACAGAAATCTTGTTCAGGTAGTCAGAGTATCTGTGTGTACTGAACACACAGAAAAGTCTAGCTGGAATGTGTTTGACAAAATTGAATGCCTACAAAAAGATGGGGAAAACAAAATATGCATCACATCAAAAACCTTATCCTAACATTGGGATGTCATTTCAGATATGAAAGCTTTCTTGATCAACCATTGTTGACAAATCATAAGGATACCCATTGTCATTTTACAGCAATCTGAAGAAGTTACTGTTTTTAATATTTGAACAAGCATTTTACTGCCAGAAGTCAAAAATGGAAATCTATTTTTAAAAATTTGGACTGTATATATTTTACTTTTGTATTTTCTATTAAGTAACATTATTAAGTAAATCACATGATTTCAACATGACATGAATTTATAGGAATTGACAGAGAATAGCTATCCTTCCAATGTTGCCCTTTTAAAATTATTTTACTTGCAATCATAAAACTATGCAATATTTAACTATATACTCCCTCTGTTAATTTCCAATATAATTATGATCATCTACAAAAATCATGAATGCTCAAAAAGTAAATTTTCTTTCAAAGGGAGCCACCATAGCACAATACCAACCCTTATTAACTAATGTTGGGTTTTGAATACCAGATTCACAATAATTATATTTATCTACACCATTTTTCCCCAGTAAGGTTTATGTACACCCATGAGACATTTTATTGAATTAATTCCCTGCATTACTAAGGGGGATCAGGGGAAGGGATAAGAAGCAAAACTGACATGCAGGTTGTCATGGACAGGTAATGCTATCTCTTTCCCAGTGCATTCTCCGTGTCTTCTGTACTCATGTCCCAAACTTGAGTACCCTTTCAGTTTGCCAGCATTCTGATTCCTTTGGGCCCTCATCTCCTTTTCTCAGGATAGAAGTTGATATGAAAAATGTAAAAACTGACAGCAGATGTTTACCTACAAACACCCTTCATATGAATGACTTGGATGGTTAAAGTGAATCCAGACATTCCCCACCCTGATTAGGAATCATAAACTAAGTTTGCTGTCTGGTAAATGCATGAACACTTCCCATCCTGATATGAGCTCTCCATTCCTCTTGAACCATAACTGTTGTTTTCTTTCTTTAGCTCCCTCACACTTGCAGGATACAATAATTATTTTAGTTCATTATCCACTCATATCTTCACAAGTTAAGCTATATCCTTAAGTCATTTTGGAATATGTGCGTGTGTGTGCGCAAATTTAAATATTCCCACATACAGTATCTTGGAAATTTCCCTGGTACTGAGGAACTAATCCTTGATTATTATTATTATTACCCTGATTTTGCTTCAAATGAAGAGTTTGCCTGAATTGGACAGAACAAATACAGACTGAAAACTATTACATTGCAGAGTACTTCTGATCAGGATTCCAAATGCTCCATTCTTTTGAGATGTTCCTAAATTGTGCAAAATCGTTAACCATTTTGCTTACAAACACAAGCACTTTCTGTAAGAGCTTAAATGCAAGGTAAAGGGTAGAAAAGCAGCATGTGAAAGAGATTTTTCCAACGTGAGGCACACCTTTTCAGAATTCTAGTCCAAATTCTACTTTCATCTCCTTCTTAGGGAACACTGCATCCTTCCCTTGAATCCCCTCCCCATGCCCCCTGCATATGTGTTTTGTGCTCACTGTGAAAGTCTGTTTCACAGGTCTCTTGGAGTGCGTGCTTCTGCTTGAGTCTTTTATCATTTTCTGCATTTTGCCACTGTTGCCTGGTACTTTCTTCATGTTAATGGATGGTTCTGTGTTGGCCCTGGGATAATTGATTTAACTATTAGTATAAACATGGAGGTCACTCAGGGTCTAAGCCAGTGTCTAAAGAGGTTGGAAAACACAAGTATAAAAAGCAGGAATATTTACTCTAAACTGGACTTTATTTCAGATGCAATTCTTTTTAAAAAAAAAAATTCTAAGCATTTACAAGGCAGCCAATCTGCACACAAGTCATAGGAACATGAGGTTTTTGCATGGTAATGAAGTGCGAGTACTGATCTGAGAACTAATCAGAGGAAGATCTTAAGCGGCCCAAGCTTTTGCCTTAAATGAACAGTAAGCAACTCCCTCACAGAGCCTTCCAACCTGCTAAGAAATATAACTGGGAATCTGCAGGATTCATACTTTATTCTCTCAGCCCACCTTGAAAGAATTGACAAAAAATCCTGATGGAACAATATAAATGACCAGAATTAAGCTAATTTACCAGAAAGCTACGAAATAAAGAAATATCCTAATTATTACATCTATTATCATCCTGCAACAAACCCCTGCATTCTGATAAAACCTAATTATGCTCTTCATCCTTTAGTGTCTGGGAAATTGATAACATGCTAGGAAGTTTGAATAATACAGATCTTTTGTTTCCTTCTCTAGTATGCATTCAAAACTCTCCTGTACCACATTACATTAGGAGGGGTTTTTTAATCATTTGAATATATGGTCAGCCTCTAGGTAATGGTGACTATGATGCATAAAGGGAAGATCTCAACAAAATCCTCCCAGTCTTCACTAAAAGACTGGCATTTGCTGATCTCAAAGATACATTAAAAATGTGTTCTCAGCCTACCTAATGATATCTAACCTGGATGCTTATTGGCTTTGATTTCGGACCAACATTTCTGTACTGCTTCAAAAGCTGAGATCCAACTCACCCTGATAACATGTAACTGGCTGGTTTTACTGGTTTCATATAGACTTGTGTGTTTGTTGACTTCCTTAATCTTCCTGTCTCCTCTCCATATCCAAATAAACTTGTTTTTATATCTGGACATTTGGGTCTATTGTTGTTTTTTTAAAAAAAATAATTCCTCATAAAAGGTTTTTAACATAGTTATTAGGATTTTGTTCAATTGTTTGTTAAGCTTTTCTTATGTTCTGTTCTTTTGTTAAGCTTTTCTTATGTTCTGTGTTTGTATTTCTGGGCCATGGGAAAGGATTTACAAAGTGATTTTCTTCTTCCTAGAGCTGGGCTATGGGTCTCCTCGTCAAAATGCCCAGAAACTCTTCCCTTGGCCAGATGCCCATCTTTCATGGGAGAAGAATCCTTGAAAAGCAGCGGATTGCCACAAGCAAAGCTCCTCCCTCCCAAATCCCCCTCTGCCCTACTCTTCTTCAGGTTATTTTCCAACATATTCCTTTCAACCACAGAGAAGCTGATTTACAAATAATATTCAGTTGTGAATCGTTGCAAAAACTCTACATATTATTGATAAATTCAACATATTAATCTGTTGGCAAATACTTTCATGTACAGGGAAAAAAAAAAACACCTGGTTATATTTCTATAAAATGTTAACTTTGTTTGCAAAAAGAAAAGGAAAAAAAAAACATCTTTTTTCAAGTTCAAGTTCTGAAGCCTTCCTCTGGATTCTTTCAGACAACAGCTCTGGACTGACCAACAACAACAACAATAAATATACTTCTTTATAGATCAGCCCTGGCTACCCTGGCCTGGGCTGGATCTCTCACTTCATCTCAGCAGGGGGAATGTCTGACCAGCTTTGTGGGGACTTGGAAAATGCATATATTTAAAAAAAAAACCACATTAAAAGGCCAAACACCACTTTCGAAAACTCCATTAATGCAAGATTTACAAAGCTACAAATGCAACTCTCAGGGAATATATGTACCCTCCAAAAACAATTTTCCATACCTACAAAAAGCAATAAAGAAAAATCTGTAACAAAACAAGAACAAAAAAAGTATATGACTTGTATATTTGTAGAGAAACAACTTTTTTCTGCTTCTCAAGTAGAAAGAAAGAAGAGCAAACCAGGAACGGGCCAAAAAAGAAAGTATTGTACAGTATGCAAAATTGACTAAGACTTGGAAACAACTATTATTAATCCTAGGGATATGTACTGTATCATAATCATCCATATTTAACATTAAATGGTTCAATTTTATAGCAGAACTACAACTGTATGTAGTAAAGCAGAATTTAATTTAATTTAATTTAATTTCAAAATTTCTATACCGCCCCATCTCCCGTAGGACTCGGGGCGGTGTACAGCAAATAAAAATACAAAATACAATATAAATATTAAAAACAATTTAAAAGAATTGAATCTGTGCTGTGGTTGAATTAATTAATTAAAATTATCTGATATTTGAATGAACAAACAGGAGCAGGCAACAAGAGTTTGTCAGCAAAGTTAAGGATATATTTTGTCTTTGGGTCAAGAGTTTGTATAGGGCCAGTGAATCTGAAAGCCCGAAGAGAAAGAAGTAAACCTTTTCTCCAAGTGGTGCCTTAAGAAATAAACATGAAGATGAACAAGTGCACAGAGACTGCAGTTGGTGATCCAAAGTGTTTCTGAAGTATTTGTCATCTTTCCTGAAAACAACCTGGCATATATTTGCAGCAATTGCAAGGTTATAGCAGTCCTCGAAGAATAACTGTCAAAGGACCAGAACAGTGAATGGCCACATTGAAACTAACGAGAAAGGATCAGGATCCATCCATTCAAAAAAGGAGGTTCGACAGAAACCTGACAGTGGAAGCCATTCTCCATAAGGGAAACAGTCACACAGAGGAGCAAGGCTGATAGATGGCAGTAATGTAATTTATTTAAAATATTTAGATAATATTTAAAAGTTTTAGAAGCAATCTGCAATGAACAAGAGATAAACAGTATAAAATACATTTGTACCAAGAGAACACCGCTTTTGGGCTCTTGAAGATAAAACACTGTGTCTAAGCTTTTAGGAGAAAAAATAAAATGATTAAAGAATGAAGATGGGGCATGAATCCCTAAAGGGTAGAAAGGTTGCAAATGTGTCCTGCGAAAAGACAAAAAGTTAAGATGATGAGACAATTATTTATTTATTTATTTATTTATTTATTTATTTATTTATTTATTTATTTATTTATTTATTTATTTATTTATT
>JANHFJ010008192.1:227418-249242 GCA_032468195.1 Cerberus rynchops
CTTCAACTCCCAGAATTCCTTAGCCAGCTTTGAATTCTGGGAGTTGAAGCCCACAAGTCTTAAAGTGGCCAAGATTGGAGACCCCTGATTTAGATGAACTGCAAATCTTGAGTGAATTTCTGGACAGCTTTGCCTACATCCACTTTATCCAATTCAGAGATGTGATCCAGATGTTATCCATCTTGAATATGGGTGTTTTGAAATCTCTTCATCTCAACTTTGATTCTCCCAGAAGGCCAATTTGCTCTCCTAAACAGCCTCTTTTTAATTGTCTCCTAATAGTGAAAAGATCTGAAATGGTCCATAGAAGGTCACTCGAACACCCTATGCCATAAATGTACTCCAGTGTGCTTTAATTAATCGGTTTGTCCTCAGATTCCAAAATCCAAGGTGGTCCTTTTCATCTTGAATTAATTAATGGATTGGTCTAACAAGGTTTGCATATTTGATGTGGTGTCAATGGCAATTTCTGGCTTGGACCAGACTGAAGATGTAGCAACCTTCAATTGTTCTAAGAGTTCTTAGAATCAATTTTTCTTGAAGACCATCTTATATCTCCTGCAATTCTTCCAACTCTTTGAAGTGAATTGGGTTGGACAACTCATTGTGCTTTAGTGGACAATCTTCGTGTTCCCCAGGCCTCCTTTGATAAACCCTGTTTTTCCTCCACAGGTGATCATGGTAACTGGTGACCATCCCATCACAGCTAAAGCCATCGCCAAAGGTGTTGGAATTATCTCTGAGGGAAACGAGACTGTAGAAGACATTGCTGCCCGGCTAAACATTCCTGTCAGTCAAGTCAACCCCAGGTGAAGGGAAAGTAGGAGGGCAGAGGTCAATTGGTGGGTCTGTGGAAAAAGTAAGAGGTCCCAGGACATCATGGAACACAAAAGGACAAAGTGTTGGAAAACAGAGAGGGGGGCAAGGAAGTCACACAAACAAGGCTATTTATCTTGTGTTTGTCACATTTTGAAATGGCTTCCTCCCTAAAGCTAGGCTCATTCTCAGGCAACTTTTAGACCTTTCCCCATGCAGGCTGGGGAATTCTGGGAATTGAAGTCCACCCAAGTCTTAAAGTAGCCTAGGTTGCACACCCTTGACTTAGTCTTAGACAATACCAGAATTTAAGTTTTATTTGCTGTCTATCAATTAGATAGCTATTTAGTTGTGATGTTTCTCTCCATTATTCTGCATGGCCAGCCAATGTTGATAGTTGTTTGATGGCATCTCCCAGAGGGCTGTAGCCATTCACCCCAATGAAAGGCTGAAATGTACTTGTGTCCTTGGGAATTCTTAGAAAAAGGCAGGAAGACACATATAACAAAAACCAACAACACTGAAATGATGAAGCATAACAGTCCATAGTTAATACTCCATCTGCATATTGGGAGGTCATCCTTGCCCTGTGTACTGTCCTTTGTCTACCCAGAGATGCCAAGGCCTGTGTGATCCATGGAACAGATTTGAAAGACATGTCTACGGACCAAATTGATGAAATCCTACAGAATCATACCGAGATCGTCTTTGCCCGTACTTCTCCACAGCAGAAACTCATCATTGTGGAAGGTTGCCAAAGACAGGTAAGAAACCAAGAAGGATGTCCAACCAACCAACCAACCAACCAACCAACCAACCAACCAACCAACCAACCAACCATGTCACGTGTCTATATCTCATCCCACTGGAAAATCCCATTAAATTTGTCTTCTCCAGCTAGAAGGGAGTTCATACAGCTAACGAAGGACTTTCAGGGCAGAAAAGAACCTAGATGGTACAGTGGTTAGAGTGTAGCACTGCAGGCTACTTCTGCTGCCTGCTGGCTGCCCTTCTTCAGCTCTGACTGAATGTCTAAGAATGAAGAAGCTTCTTGGATGAGAAGCAAAATGTCTTCAAGGAAAAAACCAGAAAGTCCAGTTTTGCCTCTTGAAAAATAACCCACCTTTGGGACAACCATGACCTGGATGGCTGAGAATCTCCATCCAAACCATCTCTTTCGTTTTCACCCAACCATCTTTTGCACAATAGCAAGGGTGTTAAAAACTCAATTTCATTGAGAGCCGCATCAGGGTTGTGTTTGACTTTGGGGGATGGATGGGCATGGGCAAGGTCAACATGGCCAGCTCAACGTCACTCATGTTGGGGGTATCTGTGGTGGCCAAAACGCTTTCCCAGTGAAAATGGAGCTTGGAAAGCTGCGATGGCCTCCTGCAACCCTTTGCCAGCGAAAACAGAGTCCCGGCAGTAAACCTTTCAAAGTTTTATTGCAAAAACAGACCTTATCAGTCCCTGGATGGTTGCCAGGCTGAGTTCCCAGTCAAAATACTTGGCAAGAAGTCTCTGTATAGCACAAACTCAGATAAGCAGATCTTCACAATAATGAGCGAACTAATTGTCTCCTACAAATACCACTCCTCTTTTGCTCCTATTTATGGGAGGGGCCATTCAGCATCCACTTATGCCTTTACTTCTGAGTCGACCCCTGTTCCTTAGTTGTTCCCTTCTCCTTTTCCCATTTTTACTGGCAGAAGGGTGCAGGAGGTCGTCGCAGCCTCCCAAGCTCCGTTTTTGCTGACAGAAGCACCGTGGGACACTCCTTTGCTGTTTCCAGGATGACCCTGCAGGCCAGATCTAAGCAACCTGCAGGCCGGATTTGGCCCCCAGGCCTTGAGTTTGACACCCCTGCACAGGTGTTCTCTGTTCTCTGTTTCTGACCTGTCTTCCTTCCCCCTCAGGGTGCAATCGTGGCCGTGACTGGGGATGGAGTCAATGACTCACCTGCCTTGAAGAAGGCTGACATTGGTGTAGCCATGGGTATTGCTGGCTCAGATGTCTCCAAACAGGCCGCTGACATGATTCTCCTGGATGACAATTTTGCCTCTATTGTTACTGGAGTTGAAGAAGGTAAGCAAGGAGAGAGAGATTGGTTCCCTTCCCTTTAAAACAGCCAGATTGGGGGTAGACCTCCATTTGTAGATTCTGTTAATAACTTATTTCTGGGAGAAAGATTATACAGGCTGCCCTCGACGTACGACTCCCGGTTGGAGCCCAGAATTTACGATGCTAAAGTGAGAAATCAGTTCGGTGAGTTTTGTCCCATTTTACAACTTTTGTTGCCACCGTTAAGTGGATCACTTGTCAAAGGAGTAACACGACGGTTCGGGGGAATATGGCTTCCCCATTGACTTTGCTGGTCAGAAGGTCACAAAAGGGGACCCTGCAACCGTCATAAAGAGTTGTCCAGCATGTGAATGTGTAAATCAGGTGACCGTAGGGAAGCTGCAATGGTCATATGTTTTTCACACTTACAACCTTTTGCGGCTTCCCTGAGGCCACACGATCCAAATTCAAATGCTTGGCAACTGACTCATCTTTGTGACGGTTGCAGTGTCCCAGTGTGTGTGTGTGTGTCACATGATCCCCTTTTGCAACTTTCTGACACACGCAATGTCGACAGGGAAAGCCAGATTCACTGAACAATCGTGGGACTAACTTAACAACTGCGTTGATTCGCTTACCGACTGGGGTGAGGAACGTTGAAAAAGGAAGCGAAACACACTTCACCAATGTCTCGCTTAGCAACGTAAATTCTGGGCTCAATTATGGCCGCGAGGAATCCTACCTCTAGGAGCGGGTGAGAGTGACTAACCCTGTGGGGGAGGTGAGGAGAAGGTGCCAATGGAGCAGAAACCTGGCTGGGGTTGACTTTGTGGGAAGTCTGCAGGAAGTCTCAAGTCGCAGTCATATGAGGTCCTTGCCTAATACCCATGATTCTCACTTAACGACATCAATAAGGACTTATAGGATTGCCAATGCTAAATGATATGGTCATGTGATATCGTACTTTATATCCACATCAATTAGCAATGGGAATCCCAATCCCAATTTCTGTCAGTAAATGAAGACTACCTGTAATGAACAAAGAAGGCTGTTTTCCTTTCTAGAGCATATGTTGACATGAAATAAAACACTGTACATTTAATTGATGTCACAATAATGTAAAAATCCAGTGGATTACTGTAGGAGCTTGATTATGTTGTAAGAAAACCTATGATTTGCAAAAAATCTGGCTTGCTAAAAGAAAAGCAGTTATTCTTTACTGGTATGAAAAATACCTAAGAGGCATAACAAATGAAAAATATATTTGGTCCTTTTTCTTTACATTTGTGAAATTTCTTTTGATTTTTATACATCATGCAATTTTTATGACTATATCGTGAATAAATACAGCTGTGAAAACTGCATTAAATGATTAGGTTAGAAAGAAGAATTTACGGATGACAACTTCTGCATGTTTCTTTCTTAATTACAAAGAGTATTTATGCATATAGAGCTCCATTAGTTTTGAAGACTGATACATAAATTTTAATAGACATAAATTAAACATAGATTTTTTAAATGAACAAACTACTCTGTTGAAAGAAATAGACATGCCATAGACTAGGATTGCATGTAGGGTTATGTGTCAAAATGACAGCAATAAAGAAAAGTGATCAGTATTCCTTTGAAGATGAATATTCTTTAAATTAAAGCTGTGTTAGGTATTTACTCAAAACAAGCCTCACTACATTCTCTTACTCCCAGGCTCTTATTTCCTTTTTTTTTCCAGACCCTCCCCTTGCAAATCACTGCTGTGTAAATAAAATATCTTTTGGATTTAATTTTCCGTTGTTTGCCTGAAGACTTTATGCCGTATCTCTTACTGTTCTTTATCTTTTTATTATGATAGGTGCAATGCAAGAATCGACCAGTCATCAAGGACAGGAAGGCGAAGATATTAATCGAGCCCTGAATTTGGAAGAAGTTGTTCAAGAATCTTCAAATGAATGGCAGAGCATAACTAATATTTTTTGATGACTATAAGATGAAAGCTCCGAATGCTTTCAGGACTAGGATTTTTTTCTTTTCTAAAAATAGTCATCTGTGGATTTTTACTATTAAAGCATATTGCAAATAATGATGATATAGCTTTTTAAATATTATGAAACACCTAATGAATTACCTGTCTTTTGTAAGCATATAGAATATTTGAAAAACATCAGACAAACTTTGCTGTATTGTCTACAATCAGTGATCTCAGGTAAATGGAACTTTTATCTTTTCATTCCACCCTAAGTGTATTTTCTAAAACAGAAATACACCCAGATCTTGAAATCAGTGAAGAGTGAATCTGAAATAGGCCTTCTTGGATGTTCTGTCAATCATGAGGAATGTCTTGAGTATTTAAAACAAATAAGATCATATGGGTGCTGTAGATGCTGCATGTTCCAGTGCAGATAGTACATGATCACAGGCTGTTTTAGACCATTAATTGGCGTTGTGGATATGTCAGGATGATAGCTCGTATTCATTTCGTTCGATGAGTGCTATTATTTCTCAGCTTTAAACTCAGCAATAATTCAAAGGAACACCAACAACTGCAATTCCATGAAGTAAATGATGAGCACACATATTTTCATGTGGATCTTTCAGCAGAGAAACTTTTGCTGAATAACCATAAAAATATAAGCCATATATTCAAGATGGTAGGACTTAAAAAGACTATTTATTCCCTAAGAAGATCAAATTAGCTGCAGGTTAAGTTACAGGACAGTCATTCTGAAAGATAGCTCCAGATTAGAAGTCCTTGTTACTATATTCATCAATTTGTCTTGACAGTTATAAAATTTTTAAAGACTACCTGGCTTTTTCAGTATTACTCTGAAAGGTCCCATTCATTCAAAAGAGGTATAATCATATCAAAACACCCACATTGGAAATAAAGCATATGTTCTGTTTTAGACATTCCAAAGACAGAAGGATCTTGCTTAATTTTACGTTGAGATTTTAAAATTTCTTTATATGTTATATATATGTATGTGTGTATATATATACAGATATTTAAGCCTCTGTGTGGCTGATGAGTATATTTTGTAAATAATAATTCCAATTTCGAGAAATGTTTATAAAGTTTTCAACTTTAGATGAACATTTCAAAATCAGTATTGATTCATTTTAATGTAATGTAGACATGTTATATCTTTATGAAAATATTATTGCTTTTAATTTGTTTCTCAGTTCCAGAAAAAAAAAGCTATCTGTACATATAATTTATATTTTATGTATTATAAGACTAGTACTTTCTATTTCCAAAAAAAAAAAGGAAAAATCACTGCTTTTGATAGGACATCTCATAATTCTTTTGTTAACTCTGGACATATGTATATAAGTAATATAGCTGGTGACTTGAAAATAACACTTTTGTTATGTGGAAATATTTAAGTCAAACATGTTGAATAATATTAATTTTTTTCCAAACATGGTTTTCTGTCTGATACATTATTCCTTTTCAGGAGTATTAAGTAGGTATTCTTATTGCTGGGAATAATTATTATGCAAGAATTGATACAAAACAATTATTGATCATGGTTCTATAGATATTTCATGCAATGCTGCTATCTTATTTCTTCGCTTTGAATATTTTTTTCCATTTCAAAAAATTCAATTTTTTCTACCAGCCTTACTGAAAGTGTTTTGCTTGTTTGCAGATAATTTTTGTGCTCATTGATATCCTTATGCGATTAGAAGAACACAATATCTTTAAGAAAAGAAGAAACAGTATTATGTATACTGTGTAAAGTGAAACAACAAAGTTTGTGCTTCAATCTGTTCCATATCAGCAGAGGCACACAAATTAAATTCACATATTACCATATTTATTTTTTAAGAACAAACTTATTAAGTTAGCTATTTGCTAAGTGTGCTATTGTTTTCTGTGGCCTGTTTGAAGTCCCAAGTAAAAGATATGTAGAAATATTATGGAGATTCAAGAAACTGATTTTAAATATATAATTAACAATAATAATCTAGTCTGAACCACTAACAACAACAACAACAACAACAACAATATATTAAATGCACATGCCACCAACTCCAAGTGACTCAGGCCATATATTATAGATGGTAAATCAGGAAATCTACCCGATCTAGATTATGAGAATTTAACTGAAAGACACTTACTCCTCTCCATATTTTATTCTCCTCAAAAACTACCTTTATTTTAGCAGCCACACAGTTGGGCTATAATTGTGGAAAAATGAAGCTGAAAATTATACTTTGCCTGAGACTATTGAGGTTGTTATTTTGAACAGGAAGTAGTTTGAGCCACCATTTTGCACTGAATTACTAAATCAAAATCTTAATGAGACATCTACCTCACTGTTGACAAGAAGGCAAGAATGTATTCATTCAGACAAACAATACCGAGACAGACAGATAATTCAAAAGATCAGCTGTTGTCACAATTATGTATGCCTTATTGTAACTTGTTTTCCTTTGTTTTGCAAACCAAGAGTACCCAGCTGAAAATCTTTTAGCATTTAAGAACATAAACAATGGCCCGCTGGATTGAGCCCCCTGATCAATTTGTTCAGAAATCTGCACAAGGAAGCCCACAAGTCTCACAGGAGATGGCCTTCAGAAGCTGTCACACTGCCATCAAAGCTAACAGCCATTGATCTGCATGTCTTCCATGAATTGTCCATCTCTTTTCTTGAAACCAGCTCAGCTGGTAGCCAGGCCCAGTTCTTATACAAGCAGATTCTAAAGTTTAATTATGTTTCGTGTAACAAAAGCAAAAACAAAAAATGCCGAACATGCTTCCAGCAGTTTGCCTTTAGGGCTTTATGAGAAATCCTAGGATAGTGAGCCTTGGGGACAAGCAGGAGAGCTTTGTGGGAGAAGGGTTCTCTTAGCTTTTCTCCTGCAATGTGAACTGTGTAAGAGAAGACTGAAAAGAACTCTTGACAGACAGACACGTAGCAAAATGATCATTTCTAAAAAAGAAAGGCCATGTTACACTACGTCTCCAAACTTGGGAATTTCAAGACTTGTAGACTTCAACTCCCAGACTTCAAGTTTGGAGACCCCCTGCTATATAAAGCTATTTCAAGGGGAGGTGGTGTCTATGCCATTCTTTCATGCGAGCACATATCTTTTTAAAGTATTGCCCTATAAATCATATAGTATATTCTTATAAGCCGCCTAGAGTTGTGTTGTTCAGTTGGGACAGCCATATATGCCCTTTAAATATTCATATGACGGTTAGATACTGGATCTCTGGAAAGAGACAGAAACTTGTAAAAGAAGATATTGCATAGAGCTCCGGTATTTTTGAATCTAATTTTAAATGTATCTCAGAATTACATGAATATTTTACAGAATATTTTACAATTTGAGAGATG
This sequence comes from Cerberus rynchops, assembly GCA_032468195.1. Lineage (NCBI taxonomy): Eukaryota > Metazoa > Chordata > Lepidosauria > Squamata > Homalopsidae > Cerberus > Cerberus rynchops. The sequence goes on from JANHFJ010008192.1 coordinate 235,638, forward strand.
GTCCAGTGTCATGCTAGATTATATTTTCTCTCAAATACGATCAATAACTCATTAAATATTAGATTTAGAAAATGTAAAATAACTTCTCTCAGAAATTCAGGTAATTGAAAAGAATGCTCGTTTCCCCTTTATCCGACTATAGTTTTGGTTGATGAGGGAAGCGTTCCTAAACTTTTCATACAGATATTGGTCTGTGATTTGATTACTTATATATTATCCCCATGCTAGCCTAACTTTTCATATTCTTTTGGTAGCCTGATTAATTTGCAGCTAATTTATGTTTTAGGAAAAAGAAAGGAAAATATTACTTGCCTCAGGGAATGATTTAAGATTAATACCATGCATTTATGAACCTAGGAAACATAAGTCTCAGGGGAAATTTGATAGTATTCTACAAAAATTCTAAATACGTCTAATAAGCCAGAGGCTTTGTTGCATTAAGATATTATTTGAATGTAAAATAATTGTTCTCCTCCATTTTGTTCTATGCAGATTTCTTGGCAAGGTAGGTTAGACTGAGCTCATTGTCAGTCAATGTAACTTTTTCCATCTATAAATGTTTTGGGAATTGTTGAGGAAAATATCTGACATTTTCCCACAGTACTAAGCTGTAGGGTTGTGAATTTTTTAAAAACATTTTCCTAATAGTTAAAATTGCTAAAACAAAAACAACAACAAAAAAAACCCCTTGGAAGTTAACATTTAGGACAACAGAACATGGGAGAATTTTTTCCCCATTTTTGAAAATGCTATACCATTATCATTCATTGGACAGTTCCATATAACCCTAGATAGAAGGAATTGTTTGTTGAAATCTGGACAAATGGACACATATTTTTGATCTAATATTTAGTTTTGAGTTTTAATTATAGAGTGATCTATTCTAGAGCTACTTCCTTAGCTGCATAAATTTGAAATGGATTTGAATTGGTATTATCAAACTTGCTTTTCAAATATTGCTGATTTTAATACAAAGGAGAAAAAATTACTGCTGCTAATATATATATTTTTCAATATGGGCACCTCTTCCATGAATCCTATCCTAACAGACATCATCAGACATCTTAAGACATCATGTTATATATGCTTGCAATTTCCAGCAGTACCTCCTCTGTTTAAATTGCATCTGAAGATGCAGGTTGCTATGGATAAAAGCAATTTTGATTGTATCATGCAAGTTCCTTGTTTTGTTTTGCATTTTCATTTCAGAAGCCCTGAAAGACAAGTAGGTTTTTTTCCCTACTGTTCTGTCTCTGAAATGCTTCTTTCACCCTGTTCAATGCAAACCACATTTTCTCTGTGCTTCAAGCATCCCAGGCCAGAAATACAATGAATCATCTAATGGCTTTTCAGGCTTTTAAAGTTATAATCCTGTGCTCAAAAATGAGAGATAACATCATCATAGTTTGACCAGATTTGGAGCATAAAGCAAGAATCGTCAAGAATCCCAAAGAGATTTCATTTGTGTAAAGAGTGGCTCTTGATCTCTACAGTCTCTTTCCCATGCTTTGGATTAATCCCGTGTATTCATCCTTTAGACAATAAAAGTATGGGGGGGGGGTTTTCTGGGTCCACAAACAATAAGTTGGAGAATAATGGCAAGGATGTTTCACTGTTCCTGATGGGACTCAATTCACTGAACCCAACCAATCTACTTTCATCATCTTTTAGCAACATTTGCTTTAAGTTTACATGGTTAATTTTCTGTCTAGAAGGTTATTCCATGTCATCTTGTGGTATATTGACTGGTTGATCTCTTATGTCCCTTAATGCGAGCTACTTGAGAATATATTCTGATTTGCTTGCTCAATACATTTGCTCACAAATTTTAGACATCATTTTATATTCCTTATGCAAAGAGGAGGAAGAATTGGATCTTACATTTCTTACTATGAAAACCCACCATGGTTCCATATTCGAATGCCTTTTAAATTAATGTTGCATCTTGGACCAGTCCCTAGACTATGGCTTAGTTAAAATTCATATGAAGAAAACATAGTCCTACCAATATGGAAAAAATAATGGATTGCAGAAAACAAAACATTTCATGTACAAAAACAGGGACCCACAGAGAGAGAGGTAAAAAGCAGAAGTAAAGATGAATAATGCATCTACTTGAAAAGTACAGACTTAGTTTCAGTGTTTTCTCGCTCATAGCAATACTGTGGAATTATTTGCATAGGATAGAAGACATGTTATTGAATTTATTCATTGAATAATTCATTCACTATGGCAACTCTTGCTTGTTTAAGAGCGATGATATTCAAATGAAGTTAATATCAGTTGCTGTTTCCACCATATAATGTACTCATCCACATTGGTCTGTGTGGATTCAGAGTAATTGCTCCCTAAACAGGATCCATTGTATTGCAAATATTACTGTTTTAGGTAGTGTATTAAGGATGTGCTTGGGTGAAATAATAGACAGTCTTTCATTTCTTTCTAAAAATGTGTCCCATTGGAAAAAACAACAATTGTCCTTATTGCATTTAATTTCTGGAACGGGATGGGAAGATAAACATTGATGAGTTTTTTGTTATAACAGTTCTGTAATGAGCATTTTTGTCTGATCCATCGACATTCAACTTTTTTAAAAAGAATAAATTCACTGTTTCTCCCAAGGGCACTTAGTTGCAAGGTGCACATTTTAAGGAAGAAAATTAGTGATAAGTGATGAGCTTAAGGTTCAGTTCAAAGTATCTCAGATGCAAAAAAATGTCTGCAACTCTTCAATAGAGCCCGACCTTTCCCAAGAAAATTGGATGAGGTGTTAGGTTCATAAACCCTCATATTTAGCAACAGTTCTGAATATAGGGAGTCCTTTCAACCATTGGTTTAGTGACCGTAAGAAGGTTCAATGGCACTGAACAAAAAATTTATGTTGGTTTTCCATATTTGTAACCCTTGTGGCATCCCCATGGCCATTTGATCAAAATTCAGATGCTTGACTACTGACTCATATTTATGACAGTTGAAGTGTCCTGGTATCTGCTTTTGTGACTTTCTGACGATGTCAATGGGGAAGCCAGATCCACTTAACAATTGTGTTACTAACTCAACAACTGCCATGATTCACTGAATAACTGTGGCAGGAAAAGTCATAAAATGGGGCAAAACTCACTTAACAACTGTTTTGTTTAGCAACAAATTTTGGGCCCAGTTGTGGTCTTAAGTCAAGGATTACCTGTAGAATGTAAAATGTGCCTCCTTTATACATTCAGTGAAATGAAGTGTCTTCTCTTATAAAGACAGATGAGAACTATGTTTAAACTTGCCCCGTTCCTTAATACACCACGTACTGTATTTTGAAAGGGATATAATCTGCATCCAGACTTAATTGTGAACTGCATACGCTTCAGTTAGCTGCTTTGTAAGTTTGCATGAAATACCTTTAAAAAATTCCTCCAAGTGTCATTAAAAGTTGAGTATTTTATTTTTTTTTCCAGGAGTTGTACTTGTACACTTTAAAACAATACACTTAAATGAAACTCACTATTACGTTGTGGATACACAACGGGACGAGGCTACACATAGAAAAATACACATAGCCAGTAACATTTTGAAAGAAGATGTAATAGAGGGATGTATGTATTTGTGTATAGGTGCATACTCATGTTTGTTTATTGGTTTTGGTATTTGGTTTTGTTTAGCTTCTGTATTTTTCTACTCTCTCATCTTTCATTGCTGCATGTTAAGGCTGTTACTTAAAACCTATGGTAGATTAAAGTGAAGTACAGCCACAGTATCTCTGCATGCCACGTGGCATTAAGTGTTAAGAAGTTCTAATATTATTTTGTTTTTAGCCTAGCTTAAGGTTGATGTCGGCTTGGGCCTAAATGTGTTCTACAACATATAAGCTCAAACAAAAATTTGCAAGAGTAAAAGAAGGCCGCAAGCAACAAAAACAGGTTTTATATTTTTAAAATAGTGCAATTCAGAAGAGCATTTTTCTTCATGTAGAGGGCAAACCCATTCCCACATGCGTATATCTTCATATATGACCTGTTAATATTTTTACCTCTAATTATTAGTGCTAATGTCCATTACCTGCAGTGACACAGTCTATCTTATTTTGGTTCACTGCTTGTTTAACTCTGCTGCAGTAACAAGACAACTACGACTACTAACTATGTGTGCAGTTACAATCTGGAACTTCATCACCAAAGGGCTTTCTGGAATTAAAAACATAGACTTTTTTTTAAAAAGTAATTTGCTGCAAAAAAAGTTTACTTTGCAGCGAGCCCGGTCTTCACATATCTAAGTCTAGTTTTTTTTTGTTCTTTGGGATTATTCCTTATTGCTACCATTGTTATACTACTCTAATTCAAGTTTGATATCTTCATGTCTCTCTCCCAACCACTCTTATTTCCCAATATGTTGGCAGTGACAAGCAATTGGTTATGCACAAGAAGTTGCTAAGAAGTTGTATAATCTTTCTCCATAACCATTACTTGGACCCATTGAAACATTCACAGCTGCCTTCTCCCACATCACAACATACCTTGTACTCCCAATGTAATATACCTTTCCATGACTGCCTAATCCAGTTAGGAAAAGAAAAACAAAAGGTGTGAGAGAAAAAGATACAAAATAAGAGCAAATAAAAATGATAAATCAAAAGCCAAATCAAAACATTGGATAAACAGCCCTTACAACATTCTGCACGTGTGGTTTTTTTTTTTATTATTGTTTGTTTACAGCAAAGATCTCAAAAGATTCGTTAATGTTTGCATTAATTTAGATGGGGTTATATTTTATGTGATTAAAGATTAGTGAAAAAGAAATCGGAAAGGGAATTAATGTTGCATGTTCCTGAAAAATTAAAGCTTTATATTTCTTGGGGAGCACCTTGAAGAAGAAGGAACAAGACAGGGGATTTTGTTATTTTTCCTAAATAATGCTGACCGCAAGCTACCTTGAAAGTTTGGGAGGCTTTTGTTGTTGATTTTTCAACTCTTGGTCAGCATTTGCCAATATAGTTTTGCATATTCCTACCGCATGCATAACTCAACTGACATTAACAAATAGATTGTGTTTTTATTTTTTTATCTAAGGAATTCGGCAATTTGTTATTAATCCTTGGGATAGCTATGTTATGAAGCAGAGAATGTAGCCTTTTAGTTGACATCTTAAGTGTTTCAGCGCCTAGCAATAGGAGAGCCAGACCTGGAACCAGGTCGGGAACCGGAGCTTCCCTTTGGAAAGAAGAAAGAAAGAAAAAAACCAGGATTAAAATTAACATATGTAGTGAAATGTACTAGCATATACATATTTTGTACATCCAATTCTATTCGGCCTGTGATTCAAAATAGCTGCCCAGAGCTCAAAGCAAGGTTCAAAACGGGTTGAACCTTCCTTGAGACTGGCACAACAGAATTAGGATTCCATTCAATAAGAGGGCATTCTTTATTGTAATTCAGAAATGGCAACTATTACAAACCGTGGACAGCCACTGAGAAGACTGAGGATGAAGCAGAGTTTATATTGCTTCAACTTCAAATTCAACACACGCTTTTTCTATTTTCCTCCCATGTAATGGAGTTCTTAGCCTTCCATTTTCCAGGCTCACTTGGTAGCAGCCATTGTATGTTTGCAATTCTTTGCACTCCCATTCTGAGTATTGGCAGCGACTAATAGAACAATGGGGATGATGTATTGGATAAAGAACAGCAATTCAGTTTTGATTCACAATTTGACAATTGTTCTGAGGTTATTGAAATAAGGTATGGTAGGTAGTAGATAAAGAAAGCACTTCTAGTATCTTCAATTTAGTTTGTATGGATACTGTCTGTCATACCTAGAAAAACAGTAAGAGTATTTTCTTTTTAAAAAGGAGAAATAGTGTTACTTCTAATGTTGCCTAGAATTCCAAGTTTTCAACCAACGTTCACAACAGTGAATCAATAGTAATGTAATTTGCAAGAATAGCTCGTATTCTCTGTGTTCGTAATCCTGATATACATTTTATCTATGTTCATAAACTTGAGAAAGAGAACTAAATCTGCAAATTTCATATTTTGACATATTTCCAGTACCAAATAATTTTGTAATTTAGCTTCCTATCCTAGTTAGATATTGCAGAAACAAAAACTGCATACTTCCCCCCTTTCTCAAAATATAGGAAAAATCAAGGTGGTTCTCATAAACCCAGAATATTCCCTGAAATAAGTTCATAGTTTATGTTTTGAGTACTTTCACACTCTCTATTACAGGTGGTCCTCGACTTACAGCAGTTCATTTAGTGACTTCAAAGTTACAACGGCATTGAAAAAAGTGACTTATAACCATTTTTCACACTTGGGACCATTGCAGCATCCCCATGGTCACCTGATCAAAATTCAGATGCTTGGCAACTCATATTTATGACGCTTGCAATGTCCCGGGGTCCTGTGATCATCTTTTGTGAGTTTTTGACAAACAAGTGGGGAAATGGGGAAACAAGATGCTATTCACTTAGCATCTATGTTACGAAACAATTGCAGGAACTCACTTAACAAATGGGGCATGAAAGGTTGTAAAATGGAGCAAAAATCAACAAATGTCTCATTTAGCAAAATAAATTTTGGGCTCGATTGTGGCCGTAAGGTCGAGGACTACCCGTAGTTCAGTTTCTTGCAGAAGAACCCTTTCAGGATTAACACTGCCATCTGTCCCTTATTCTTTTTGCAACCTTCCTAGCAGAGCTGCAGAAGGAAGACAGGAACCAGAAAGACAGAAAAGGTTTAGCTCAACAGTTATCAGATTGATTTAAAGGATTTGGTATTAAGGAACCTTATTTTTTCAATTTTTAAATACATGTTTCTGCCTATCTCCTGTTGCAGGGTGCATTCCTTAGATTTCTAAAATTTATGCTTCCATAATTACTTGTTGATTCAGAAGACACTGTACTACCTTATTTCAATAATTCACTGTTCATTTTTAATCTCAAACTATTCAGCCACAACATTATTGCTTAGTTTCATAAATGACAGAGCACTGTAATTATACTTAATGGCTTATTAATTATGTTCCATGAATCACTGATTTCTATGTTATTGTAGTCCTATTAAATCCATTACTTGTCATGGAAGCTCTCCTTAAATTTGTTCTGGTTTTAGGAACCAGGGTTTTTAAAAAAAAATACCTGGTGGAATATAATAATGGGGACCATTTCATGCTAACTTACTGTCAAAAATAAACCTGCATTTTTCTGATGCTTAGGAAGAAGTTGGAGATAACTTTTTTTATTTTATTTTATTGGGGGTAATAAGCAGTAGTGGAATTCAACCAGTTTTACTACTGGTTTGGTGCGTGCAAGCTTTGTGCGCGCCAAACACATTGCCACATGGCATCTAAAACTGGAGTTTTTCCATTCCGGAGACAGCCCAGGTGATTGAGAAGGCTGCAGAAGGCTGAAAAACAGCTGTTCTGAGCAATTTAGGTAAGTAATACAGAAAAAAACCAAGGAGATATAGGATAGAAAAGGGCAGGGGTAAGTGGGCAGGGCCAAATTTGAACACCACTACCAGTTTGGTAGAGCCAGTGCATCCAGGCTGAATTTCACCACTGGTAATAAGAATGTTGAGCAAAATAAAATAATAAAATTGTCTATAGACAGATAAAAATTATAAAGATAAAATATTTGTCTAATTCAGACATAAATGGAACTATCTAGGGCCTAGGCTAATAGTCCAGGCTATTCTGGGCTAACATTTACTAACTCTAAGGAGAATAGTCAACAGCGAAGGTTATGAGATTCTCAAACAAAACACTGGGAAGAAAACTTGGCTTACAACATTAGCAACTTTTGTATATTTGTGTGGAGGTGTGTGCAGCTGCTGTGAAAATGTTAAAACTGGTGGGGGGGGGAATATTTAAAATAGAAGAAAATGAGAAAATAATAATATTTTTGAAAAGAGAATGGCATATTTTCCCCCATGTACTTCAAAGTGAACATTATTTATTTTAGTAGAACTTCATTCCCCAACATCATCATTTTGAAGATCTAATTCCTGGTAATATGAAGTAGGTGTTCCCTTTTTCTCTCTCAGAAAAATCTCAAAAAAATCATAATCTGCAATTTGGACAGATATTTCCAAAACATCCTATTTGTATAAGTACAAATGCATAACATTGCCAAAAACATTGTTGATTTAAAAAAGATTTTAAAGTTGTTGTTATGAACGTTTAATTTTGTATAGTCAGCAAATCATTCTTTTTGAGATAGATTTTTGGCTGAGAGAGAGTAATAGGCCCAAAATCACCCATTTAGCTTTCATGCCTAAGAAGCTAGTATAGAGGTATGGTTCAGATATGGATTGATATGAAGAGGATCCAAGTTTGAGACTACTCTCATTTTCTCTGCGTCTGAAACAAAATTATTAAACAATTAATTTCTAAAGCTCTTTATTTCACTCTATGCATATTAACTTGGAGTTGGGTGCAAACCTCAATAGTAATTCATGAACCTGACATGACTTTTCTCTATGTGATGGAATTCCACTGGATTTTGTTACATATACTATTTACATTGCTCTCTGCTTGGGTGATTCTTTATATTTAGACTAATACTAATAAAGATATTTGCCTTAGTTTATATTTTTAATGCTGTAATCAGACATCCAAACTGTTTTCCTCTTTTCAATCTTTCAGACAATTGCTTAAGACTATTTCCTGGATTGCTTAAATGAATGCAATATATATTAGCACTAGATAAGGAATAGTTTCTTATCCCTGAACAATGTTGGTTACTTTTGCTGTTCTTAGAATTATTATTTTTACCAGTTTAAACAATTTAGACAGTGTGCTCTGGCCATCATAGCGGTATCCTTTGTGCCCCTTGTGAGCATATTTATGCTCATAGAATTTGCCACTTCCATATCCAGGTCTGTGAGTTTCACCACCCTGTGAAAGAGAAAAGTAAAATTATAAATATCTGTAGCTTCTCATTAAAATATAGAACCATCCTTCAGGAAAATGAATACTAAATGATCAAAGGCTGAATTGTATCAAAGAATATGGCCTCGGGCCTAATGTCATTTATCCTATGGAAGCCACTGACTTCTGTGTGAATATTTATAGCTCTATATCATAGATAGCAAGCAGAATTGGAATTTTCTGCAAATAACTGGTGATGAAAGAAAATATTTGAACAATTATTGAGAAAAGAGATACTCGGAGAACATTTCTAGCAGAGATAGTGGAAGGTAAATTCAATTCCATTAAAATTGACATTCTATATATAAAACGTATCTTAGCCTGAATTCCCATTGTTTGGATATTGCCTGAGGTGATAATGATCCATAATTACTTATATTAAAGTTACTCATTTTTTTATTCATGCTACCAAACGGTAACAGATGAGAGCAGTTAACAGTACACTATCAGAAAGAGATGCTGGTAGAATAAATTCATCCATCTTTAAAGAGTGAAATCCCTAGAAAATATTATACTGAATATTATCCAGAAAAAGAAAAATGGGACATTTGGAGCAAGTACTTACAGATCATTGCTATCCGCTTTTGAAAAGCATTATTAAAAATGAAGAAAGATTGTTCAACATAATTGTGTAATTGTATGAAGAGAACAAGTAATTCAAAGAATTTTTCAAATAGTAATCTGCTTTGTAACTAGTTCTTCAAACGAAAACCTCATTTCCAGCATTGGTAATATGCAGTCTTAATGACAAACTTATGAAAATTGCCTCAGCCAACACATTATGTCTTTATTTTTTAAGTGTTTCCTATCAAAGTAATGACCTGCTCAACCTTCCAAGCAGCAACCACATCCGGCAGGTTTTCTATGGTTTCCAACTGTTATTATGAAAAAAAATCAGTAGGATTACTGTGTAGATAATTAAGGCATTTCACTGAGGACGTAAAAAGCAGTTGGTATTCACTCCAAATGTTTGCAAAAGGGTCACAAAGGAGATTGCCAACACTTGTGCTCATGTTCAGATGCAATCTTATTGTAAATTACTGGTCTATGAGAGTCCCTTCTGTTTACATCTTTCTTGCACCTCTACAACATCCAAGGTGTTTCAGCTATATTCTCGTAAATTTGCAATCATTTTCACGAGTACCTTGTGGTCATTTTTACCAAAGGCAGAGTACAGAATAATTTACTTGGGTGTGTAAATTATTAGAATAATATAGTTATCTTCCAATATCACTGTGTAGCTAAGGATTCTGATGGAGATAACAACAGCGCTTAGTCTTGGACTTATATACCACTCCATACTGCTTTACAATCTGGATCCTCATTTTACTGAGCCTGTTCTAGGCATCTGTTGGATGAAGTAGCTTGGATTTGCTCTCAGCTGGACTCTGGCTATGCAAGTCCTTTGGAGTTGTCTGAGGCTCAGTTTACTATGACTTCCTAGAGAAAAGCTGTGGGGGATCTCAATGGGGAAGAACAGTTTTGGTTTAACCCAAGCAAACTTGAGTGGCTGAGAGTTTTGGGATCCACCAGGTCTGGAGTTCTTCCATCTTTTCGCTGGGATACACTCTTCCAAATAGATATGCTGTGCAATTTGGACTCACAGTGCTGCACTGGCTATAAGTTGCCAAGTGCCCTTTCTAGCTATAGGACTCTTCATTGTACAGGGCTCAGCTACTTATAGGATTGCCCATTTCTGATCAGTTCTACAAGGTCTAGCAGGATGGACATGCTTTAAGGTCCTTTGATGAAACAATGTCATCTAATGGGACTCAAGAAACATATCCTCTGTCACAGTGTCTGATCTTTGGAACAATATACCTTCCCCCTCACAAGTTCAAGTATCCCCAACCCCGATAACTTTTCATGAAGGTGTAGAGATCTAGAGCATTGACTCATAACATTGGTTAAGCTTGTCTAGTAATCATTTTGGGATGTTTGCAGGTTGGTCTCAATTGTGGCATAGTGTTGTGTTGTTGTGACTTTGTTATTAATTAATTAATTGAAACTCACAATTTGTGACTTGGGAGTTAGATATATGAGTAGATAGATGATAGATGATTGTAGATATAGCTATAGATACATGGAAGGTACAGATTTAGATAAATTCATTGTCACATTGCCTTAATGTGAACACTCTCAAGAAAAAAACCCTTTAAGATAAAGATTTAAAAAATATGGAAGGAGAAATAACCTTTGACTTTGAAACTCCTCTGCCTGATTGTCACTAACAGTACATTTTTATTAGTTTACTACTCTTTCTCTCAGCAAGAAATTAATCTATTTTCACAGATATGTGATGAACAGGATGAATACTTTAAGTCAGGGGCCTCCAACCCTGGCAACCAGCAAAGCTGGCTGAGGAATTCTGGGAGCTGAAGTCCACAAGTCTTAAAGTTGTCACGGTTGGAGACCCCTTCTTTAAGTGAACTTTTTAATTCCCATAGATACTCCAATCCAACAAGAGAGTCCAAACTAATAGCTCTATCTCCTTTCAAGGCTGGCTAGCATTCCAGTCCCCTCTAGCTCCACATTAAAGACATGGAGCCAAGTAAATTAAAAGATTTGCCCAAAGAAGAAAAACGACTAAATTGAATCACTTTTTCTCTATATTAGGGGTCCCCAGCCCCCGGTCTAAGGACCGGCACTGGGCCGCGGCATGCCAGCAACCGGTCCACGCAAACAGGAAGCCACTGTTGTCTTCCCCTTATTTTCTACTTGTATTCTCCAAATAGGTGCAGTGAGAGTGGAGAAGATACAGAGTCCCAGTCAACAGCTTGGAAATAACTAGGGACAAATACTTTCAACTGAACATTAAGGCAAATCAGGTTCTCTCATACATGGAGACCCGAAGAATTTAAAGTAATAGCAAAATTTTATTGGTTACATGCTACATTTACTCTTTTTCACACACACATACACTCAGAGGTGTCAAACTCAAGGTCCACTTAAATCTGGCCCATGGGGTCAGCCTGGGATTATCAAAGGACTGGCCCATGGCACCTCTGCCAGTGAAAATGGGTTGAAAACGGGCTGGAAAACAGGCCACGGGCTGAAAACAGGCCACGTGGGGTCCCCCGCACACCTCATTTTGGCCAGTAAAGTGCTGCAGGAGGCATCTGTCCAATCTCTCCCCCACCCTACCCCGTTTGCCAGCCCACGGAGGAGAACTACAATGTTGATCTGGCCCTTGAACAAATCCAGTTTGACAATCCTGCATACACTCGTTCATGCTTACCTAACATCTCAGCTAGACTGTCAGGCATTAATTAAGAGGGATGGAAACTGCCAAGTTTGGTTCCAAAAAAATTCTCAAGGAATGGATGGGCTTGCAGGCCTCTTTTTGTCCCCAAGGATTTTTGCTTTATTGACTAGCTGGGATGGATGGGGACCCCCTTCCATGTGTTCAGGCCCGGCTTCCTTTGTCTGGTTCAGGTGACATTTTTGTTCTTTTATTCTCTTAACAATTTGCTTTCTTCTTATTTACTCCTGTAAGGGACCCCATAGACAAGACCCCATCGACAAGATTCCTGGCTTTTTCTCCTCTCTGCTTACATGCCTGTTTCCTCTTTACATGTAGTCCTCAACTTACAACAATTCATTTAATGATAGTTCAAAATTACGACTGCCTCAGAAAAAGTGACTTGTGACCCATCCTCAAAGTTAAGGCCATAACACCATCTCCAGGTGATTGCGATTTGGGATCTTGGTAATCAGCTTGCATTTACAAGGATTGCAGTGTCTTGCAGTCACATGATCACAATTAGCAACCCAGTCAGCTTCTGAACAGGAATGTCAATTGGCGAAGCTGGATTTGCTTAATGACCATGGTAAAAATGGTTGTAAAATCAGGTCCGATCACATGAGTGACTCAGTTAATGACCACATCACTTAGCAATCAAAATTCTAATCCTAATTTTGGTCACAAATTAACCTGTAGTTATGGCAGTTTCTGACTAATCCCACACATTTCTACTGTCGTGTGTGTGATCACTGTATCCAAATATCAGAAAGAGATTGAAAATGAATTAAAGGCCAGGAAGAAGTCTAATAGCTTTAAACTAAATCAAGCTCAAGAACAGCCTTTCCTAACCAACTGCTTTGTACAAGGGCTGGGTTGGATCTTCCAGAATTCCCAGATAAGCTACATGCCCAACATACAGCTGAGCCATTCCCTTGTTTTTTTTACTATAGCATATGCAGTCCTGATGCAGACTGGAAATTTTGGAAAGAACCTACTGAACCTTGGTAACACTGGTTAGAATGCAGTACTACAGGTTTACTCTGCTCATACACCAGGAGTTTGATCCTGGTTCAAGGTTGACTCAGCCTTCCATCCTTCTGAGATCAGTAAAATGAGGGCCCACAGTGTTAGGGACAATATGCTGATATTTGTAAATCATTCAGAGAGTACTATAAAGCCCTATGGCAGTGGTGGCGAACCTCTTACTTACTGAGTGCCGAAAAGTACGTGCTTTGCGTGTGCCATCCGCACTTGCATGTGGCTCCTCCATGTGCGCTGTATGTGCAACCACACCATTTGCACATGCATGCATGCAACCTTTGCACGTGTAATGCCAACAGCTTGTGTACCCAGCAAGATGGCTCTGCATGCCACCTGTGGTATCCATACCATAGGTTCGCCATCACAGCCCAATGGAGTGGTATATAAGTCTAAGTACTATTTAT
>JANHFJ010008192.1:257305-270156 GCA_032468195.1 Cerberus rynchops
GAATTAACTTCCAATTTCTAATTTAATATAGCCAACATTTATTTCATTGATCTTTCAGAAGTGTTTATTGGAATAAAATCTTTCAGAAGTGATTATTGGAATACAAGTCTTAGGTGTGCCCAAACTGGAATATTGAAAACCATTCTATTTGTTGGAGATTCTTTGAAATCTGCTTGTGTTCCAGAATGTAATTTCAAGATTGTTGGTGGGTATTTTCAGGTAGAATCAAATTATATCATTCTACAAAGGCTGAAATTGTTACCCATTTCTTCCTGGGCATAATTCAAAGTATTTGTTCAAGTTTCCACAGGAGCCCACTCTTCCAGTATCAGTCAGTCTTGATGCAAAGATTCTTCTGGATGTGTTTATATGGTTGAGGTAAGAGAAAAGGCCTTCTCAGTGGCTGAAGCTAAACTTGTTATTTCCTACTTGGGAACAATATTCTTCTATGTAGTATTTTAGCCACCGGCAAAGATATCCTTTTATAAGGAAACAATTTCTCCCCTGGTAACATTGAATGTTAATAGAAGCCATCTTATCCCTCCACTAGATTTACAATTCTTATTAAATACTTTTGTAATTGTGCTTGTTTTGACTTTCAAATATTTTAAATTTGGTGGCAGTTTAACTGCTGCAAGTTACCCTAAGTAATTTGTATTGAAAACATAAACAACAATAAACAACAAAACATAAAAAAAAAATAAGTGGACCCTGCCGTAGCATGGGAATAACACTTGGAAGAAGAAAACATAAAAAATAGTGTTTTTATAAACACATTGACAGTGGGAAGAGGCCTCTTGAATATAATGTATTTGTCTGCTGTTGGAAAGACAATGGAGAAAGAGCAAATTTGTCTCATGGGTAAGAAACTCCAAATCTTAGGACTAGCGACTGAGAAATCCCTGAATTTTCATCAAGACTGCCTCCCACAGTGAAAAGCTTGGGAGAAACGCTTCTTCCAAAGTCCCTGTATGGACAATTCAGTTTTTTCAGATGCACTACTTATATAGTTTTCATTTTCATTACTAGTCCCTAGTAATCTGCTGGGAAACAGAACTGTTAAATATTACATGACCATTACAATGGATCCTGTTCAGACATCAAATTGCAAATGTTATATCAGATGAAGTTTTCAACAACTTTTCCAAGTTAACTTCAACTCAGTGACCGTATACAGGTAGTCCTCGACTTACAGCCACATTTGAATCCCAATTTTCAGTTGCTAAACAAGACAGTTGTTGATTGAGTTTAGCCTCATTTTACAATCTTCCTTGTCACAGTTGTTAGGTAAATCCCTGCAGTTAACTCAGCAATATGGTTGTTAAGTAAACCTGGCTTCCTCACTTCCTTGGCTTGTCAGAAGTGATCACATTACCCTACGGCATGGCAACGTCAGAAGTACATGCCAGTTAGCAAGTGTCCAAATTTTGATTGTGTGACCATGTGGAAGCCGCAACAGTCATGTGAAAAATGGTTATAAGTCACTTTTTTCCAGTGATGCTGTGATTTCGAATGGTCACTAAATGAATAGCCATAAATTGAGGACTACACTTGCATATGCTACCTTCACCCATGGACATCATTAAAGAAGATGGCATTTCCTGCTTCTCTTTCTAATTGCACATTAAAAGGGAGCGATTTAAACTAGCTATGGGCCATTAACAATTTTTAGTGACAGCCAGTGCACTCACTCACTGGCATCATGCATTGTTCCTTGTCCTGCCTTCTGGTGCTTTTACATATGACGTGTACTTCCCTGTTGGATGCCTTCTCAGAAGCAATGTTTAGTTCACATGGTGCAAAACTGAACAGGACGTAACTAATTGGTTGCATTTATCAGTGCTGATTGCAACAGTTCTTACCAGAGTCAGGCTGTATGAATATATAAATGATATAGGTAAGAGGATGACTTTCTTCTGAGGTATGTTGGGGATATTTTGTTTGCTTTGCATTATTATTTTTTCTTCCTAAAAGGGTAAACACCATTTAGTATTTAGTAGAAACATCTATTTATGCATTTATTTAACATTTATTTATATGCTTCCTCAATAAGAGAACTACTCTGGGCAGCTCCCACTAAAAATACAATGTAAAAAACACCCCATGTAAAAATAAAAATGCAACACAACAAATATAAAAAATAGAGGGCAACAATAGTTCAGCTCAGAGAAAGGCTCTAAAAAGGAATCTCGCTCTTTAGAAATATATGGCAAATTGGCAAAAGAGCGAGGCAGCCAATTTGCCCCCCAAAAGCTAATCTACCATTGACATTGCAATCAATCAACCAATCAGTCAGTCAGCCAACCAGTCACTCAAGCAATAAAGCAACTTCCCCTTGCCTCACTCTCTGAACCTTCCCAAAGTGTGGGAGTAGGAGCAGTTTCTCCCTGCTAGATCTAATGGGTTGGGTCAAAATTGGCTAGAAAAGGCAATCCTGAAGAGATCAAAGTGTCAAGCCGTGGATTAAAGAAATTGCCTAAATTAAATCAGAAATCAACTGGCAATTAAAGCATGGAGTTTTGTGCTCTCAAATTTGGGTAAGTATTTCCTCACTTCTACAAGAAAGACCCCAAAATAGAAAAAGGTGAATTCTTAACATTATAGAACATTTGAGTCTGTGACTAGAGGTAGAACCATTGTGTACAAAAATGTGCTGCATTCCCATATATTTGTTTGGAATTATTATACAAAAGATTCAAAATACACAACATAAACAATGAACGAATAACTTTTTGGGATGAGCAGGGAAACCTTACCCGGCTTTTTTATATGATACCGTGTAAAAAAAATGTTATTGTACAATATTTTGACAACAAAATATACGTTTTAATTCTGAGCCTATAATATTATTGCAAACTACCAGACTTTTTAAGACCACTGGCCAATATGTAAAAGCCATAGCTATAGTATTCTTCTGCATATGGGCAATTATTAGTCAAATTCATCGTGTATTTGAAATTTTGCTTAGTAGTGAAACTCCTTTTTTCTCCTTTACTGTTGATTGGACTTCTTGATTTTTGGCTTCAGCAAGTAAAAAAAAAAGGAATTTGTCGTGCAATTTAGCTAAATGACACCCTCCAACCAGAGGAGGTTGCTTCCAAAAATACAAAAGTGGTTACCATCTTGAGTGGTTTTAATTTGAGGGAGGATAAAGCTAATCATTTTGTCTATATAACCACACCAGCAGCAATATGCTTTGCTCTACCAGTTGCTGAGCAACAGCAACAGGAAAGCATGGCTGCATTCCTATTCTAGACTACATGCCTATTCCACACACTCTACTCATGCCCTATTCATTTCCTACTCCTGGATTTCATTTTGGTATCTGGGAAACATTTCAAGTATCGTTCAGAGATCTAGATCAACATTAGCAGATTCCAAATGAGCTTGTTGATAAGCAAAGAGAATCTTGATTCCCAACTTCAGTTAATGTGACTTTTAAAAAGTGGCACATTTACTTTTTAACATTTTTTTAATCATGCCCTGAAGTATTAGAATTTCCCATTTGTGTATATACACAATACTATTATGAATTCTATCATCTTATGCTGCAGGACATTTGAACCCCCAGATTCAATTCAAAAAGGGAATCTTAATGAAAGATAGTGTTGTTTACAGAAATATATTTTTTCTTATACCATAGTTTTCTTTAGAGAATTTCTTGCTTGCTAGTTAATTAAAAAAAAAAAAGGATTAATTCTCATGCTTGCTTGGGGAGCTAGAGAGTTGGCTGTCAGAAATAAAGCATTTCACATGGGAGGGAAATTACATATATCTTTACCTTTTTTTTTTTTTGGATATCAAAACATTGGTTGGACTTCTGCTAATGTGATTGCAGAATCTTCTCTTGTTTTTGCCCAAGGATACATTTCCTCAGATTTAATCTTTAGAGGTTGCATGTTGAGGAGTGGGGTAATTGCCAATTAAAAGCAGAAAATGTTATTTTTCCCCCCTATTTTTCTATCACTAACCCTAACAAAGAGCGGTTTGAACCTGTCAGGGTCTGAATTGATCTGAATATTAGATCTAGACTATAGGAAACTCAGTCAAAATCCTCATGTCCTAAGCTTCTCACTTTGCTGAAAATCAGATCTACAAACCTAAAGATGCCATTTCACCAACTCTGTACATTTTAGAAGACCAAATAATGGTTTTCAGTTCGGTTTGATGGTAGTAAGTGTAGTAAAGAGCACAATTTACGGCTGTAGTGGGAGAAAAGAGTGGTTTACAAGAGAACATTATAGAAAAATCCAGTAAAAGACAAAGCACATTTTGTAGCAATCTCTGAAGACTGAATCATTACATATCAGCGATGTGTACATTCTGAGGGTTTTTTTTATTTATTTGAGCCAAACTGTAGATCCCTTTAACATGATCCATTTTATTTGAAGCTTGTTACAATTATCTATTTTACATTTTGGTGTTCTTTTCACCTCAAATCAGCTGTCTTTCAAAGCCCACAGTTTGATCCCGATCAACAGAATACAGTATGAAAATATGACAATGAACATAAGATGTTAATGTATTAACATAATGTATTAACTACTTAGTACACAATTTTGCATTGAGTAGTTATTTAAGAAGACCTTTAACAATGTTTACAAAGATCAAACACTGAAACAAAACCATGTTAATCACAGAATCTGGAAAGCTAGTACCATTGATTATATATTTTACAAATGCTACAATTTATATCTCAGTTGCACAAAATCTACAAGAGTTTTATAGACACAACAAAGTTTTGAAAGAAGAGAAAGTCACACTACCTCATTTCTTTCAGCAAGTATATAGATATTGAAATACTTAAGAATGAAAACGAAAAGGTCCTATTGATGTGCCTAATTTCTCCAAATATATTGCACTGAAAGTAGTCTATTATAGCTATTACTATTAAACTGAAACAAGCCTGAGTGCTTTGCTTCAATACGTTTTGCTTTTTACTTTGAGTGGCCTGTGATTAAATAAGAAGTCCCTGATGAACCACAACTTCTGACATCATTGGAATTGTTGAACAAATAAATTACAGTTATAAGATTCATAACAATTAAACAAATTGAAAGGATAATGTGCGATCTTAGCTTCTTCTGAATACCCCAGATAGAAACACAAAGACTTTATGGTTTATTCAAGGCTTGTTACAAAGAGAGAGGAAAGGATGGAAGCTATTTACAAAAGTACAATGAGTATTTTAGCTTAATAAATCAAGATATGATCATCTGAATGTGACTTTATCATTCACTTTATATTAACATATGTTCTGAGAAAAAAACCCCCAAGCTTTTTATTCCTGAAATATTCCTGTTCAGTTTCTTATTGACCAAATGTGATTACCTGAAGCTTCACCATAAACTATTTTGATTGATTTCAGATACACCTATTTTTGAGAATTTAGTTATATAAAATATTCAGACGCTACATTAAATAGAAAATGTGTCTGTTGTGTCATTAAGCCTAAAAAATTCCAGTATGTTTTCACCACTGCATAGCTCCTGAGTAGTAATATAGTTGCTAAGCTGAAAAAGTTTAGATGATGACATTTCACTGGAATCTGGATTGACAAAGCCATTCAGAGCAATCTAAATGGTTTTATGCTGTGTTTACAAAAGGAACTGGGGTCACTTAGAAAAAACCCACCCCTTCCAGTTAACTGCTACAAAATAAAATACAGAATCAAACTGAGTCTCTTAGTTTCTACCTTGGTGCTTTAATCGCTACACCAAACCGGCTCTCAGTAAGTTATTTAGAAGCTATCTGGATATCAATGAAAAGTTTCATGCCAATGGGGCGCAGAGACTGTATTTGCATTCTGCATAGCTAACTCATAGAAATCTTTAGAATCATCCCATAACTGTTATGGGCTTGAAATGACAAACTAATTTTAAATGGTTAATAAAATAATAATCTTAGTAAGAAGGTATCAGAAGGTAATACTTTGATGTAAAGAAATCATTTTATGTTCTATCATGAAAACAATAATTTTTCAAATGGCACAAGCATCTAATCCAGTTTTCTAAAATCATCCATTGAACTGACTCTTTGATATAATAATAAAAGCATTCCTCCTGGTGAATGTTTGCTTAAATATCTGGAAACACATTTGGCACTATGTGCATCATTCCCCACACACCCCGCTATATTTTATAAAAATGTTATTATTTGGAATTAAGATGTTTTGAAACTAAACAGGCTTATAATAATAATAATAAAAATAAAAATCTCTCTGCGCTGGACTATAGAAACATGAATAATGGAGGAATGTATTGTGAATGGCTGTTTGTAGAAATGGCTAAATTATTTAATTAAGAAGACAACTGCACTACTTTTATAAAAAGACTGGAAACACTTTATAGTGGTTTTGCTGAAAATGGATAAAGATGAACTGCTGATTTCAGAGTGTATTGATTAAAAAGCTAGTTCATGCGAAGAAAGGAGCTATGGTATGCAACGTGGGAGGATGGAGGTGATAATTGCCATGCTTGCAACAGCTGCAAAAATAAATAAATAAAATAAAAATCAGAAATGGCTTCTTTAGCTATCTTTTTCCATTTTTGTTATTGTCACTTTTTCTTTCATCCTTTATGAAGGATGTTTCTTATGTTATTTATTTTATATTTCTGTAGTTTTTAAAATCTCCATAAGACCTTATTTCAATAAAAATTATTTATAAAACAACCCCCTCTGTGACAGCTGGATATTCATTTTAAATTGTCAAAACCACTTGACTGGAGGTTGCCAAGCAGCTTCAGAAAAATTACTGTATTCTTCCTTAATGCAACTAGGGTGAATAGCTTCTTTGGGAAGGCGCCTATTCTTTGCCATTCCATAAAATTCAGTTCATAGGGTTTCTTCGGAAATGTGGTTGTTAATCTTGCAGTTGCTTGATTTTTACCAGAAACATGTCATAAGAGGTAATTTGGGGTCAACTTATATGACAATCAGACCAACAATTTCAAACATCAGGTTTGTTCTCTATTAACTGTAATTTCCCTCTCTGTATATATTTAGGATGATATATAGGTGGTTTGCATCCTGCTACAAAGGAGCATATTCAGTTTCATGCTTTTTATTATTTTCCTGTCCCTTCCTTTCATGTTTCTTAAATAACAAGATAGCAGAGAATCTGCATCCTGCAATGATGAAGAGGAGGTAGGAACAAAGTAAGTATTCTTCAGGCTTTCCTCCATCCTACTCTCTTTAAACAAAGCATATATTCAAACGTGTTTTTTCATCCCTGGATATTAATAAGAAAATGTTTCTCTGCAAAGAATTTATAATGCTCTTTCACTGAATGTCAGCAGCTTCCCTGGACAAAAGGATTACTGTGTTTGCTGCATTCCAACATTCACTGATGTGGGCAGATCAGTTATATAAACTAGGATTGCATTGCTTGGGGAAGAGATTTAGCATATTCCTCTAACCATCATCCTAACTTACATTGAACTCTGGGAATCCTTTCCAACTGACTTTAGATAACAATTTCTGGTATCTCAAGAAGCGCTTCCTATCTTATAATGTTTCGAATCCAAAATATTTTCCATATAAATAGGATCTGAAGTTTTACCAAGGTGTATGGTCATAATTTTAGTTTAACGCTTGTTCCATTTGAAGAGAGGTCTGTGAGTATCATGGTATGTGGGAATGACCTTGGGTGTCAAGTGGAAGAATGATTAGATAAGAGGCAGCTGAAACCACAAAAGGAAGAGATAGTAAACCCCTCAGAAGAAACCCTCTTTAGCTTCTTGCACTGTAAAAGTGAGGGGGAAATATGTACTTTCCGACAGGCGAATTCTCTTAATGTAATTTTACAATAAAGATGGAGTATGTACTCATGAGTGTTTTTCTTGTCTGAATTACTTCTCAGGATTGACAGTGAGTTTGCTCCCTCATGATTTGGTTGCCTAGAAAATTTCTTATTTGAATACAAGATGCAGTACAAGGGCAGCAAGATTTAATTTTCCAGATTCTTTCAAAATTTACAGTACTTGTTTGTGTTAACTATTTATATACAATAACTAGACATATTTAATAGGAGGGATACAGTGTATTTCTGGCTATTCTGACATAGTTATGGATAAATCCTTTTCTACTACTCCTAAAAGTCAAGAAAGTCGAGGATGATAACAATTCTATGTTTTCCTAAAAGCATAAACATGCACATACAGTATTAAACAAAAGTTTATAGCACTTACTGAATTAACTTCCAGCATTGAATTTCTCCTGGAATGGATTCCTAGGATATTTTTTCATTACCAGCATCATTATTTCAGAGAATAACACTATTGCACAATGGCATAGCCATCCGTTAATGATTTTGTCTCAAATACTGACAGTCCAGCATTTAAAAGCAGATGTTCTGTTCCAGCTAGACAATATTTGGAACTGTTTATAGCTTTTTAGTTTCTGTCCTTGAGGCACTGAATTTTAGGTTGTGACAATTGAAATACATCAATGAAGGCAATGGAAACTGACAACAGCGAGCTATGAATCAACCATGCAAAACAATCATATATCATACAAAATTGTTTTTGTCTATATACAAATCCATTGTACAAGGTAAACAGCAGTTATTGCTCAATACAGAGCCATCTACAGTTTGAAGCACATTTGATTTCCTACCACTAAGTGCTTGAAATGAAACTTTGTGAATGATGGTGTCTCAAAATTGTGACTGACTGATTATCACAATACTCTTTTCATTGATCACAAATACCGTAGGTAATTTTTACAGGCATGCCGTATCAGTCAGTTTTGCCACTTAAAAACACTTCCATATATATACAACAGGGGCCATTGATCAGCCTGGGCAACACTGTAGTAATACAATAATACACAGAGCTTCAGAATTCCTCTGAAAATGAATCTTAGATTTTTAACTATAGTTGATTGTTCTTGAAGCTACTTTTTTGCTCTCCTCTTTCAAGGACGTCCAACATATAATGTGAGTCCCTTTTACAAGATCTTGCTAGACTGTGAAGTAATTCAACATCCTATTAAAAAATAGAGTTATAGCACCCAAACTCATAGTTCTGTCTGCCAAGTACCATGATATAAAGAATTACTTGTAGCAATAGTCACCTGTATCTTCAATAGTGGGCCAAGTTTCATACTCTCTGATCCCAGCTGAAGTATTTAGAACTGAGATGTACTAAAATATCTTAAGGCTTCCCTATTTCCCCCAAATAAGATTTGAGAAGCAAAGCAACAACAATAAAACCACTATTGAATTTAACTTATGGACAGTAGATATACATCTACATTGTGGAAATCAATGGTTGAGCACATAAAGAGATACAGTGGCAGAGAAAAGATATTTTCCCCCCTACAGATATAGAATGGAATAAAATACATCAACGTGGCTTTTCTTACAGCAATATAAGAAACTGCCTTGCTTCTCCTCAGACTGCTGAGCCATTAGCTAAGCCAACATTGTCTACACTAACTGGCATTGCTTGTTTGTGCCATAGGTTAAGGAATGCCTTCCAGTTTGATCAGGACTACTGGTTGGACTTTTTCCATACAAATGACTTGTTCTACACTCTGCTGGCCCTCTAGCATCACTGCCTACACTGCAAAGAATCCATCCAACCAGAAAGCAATTTAAATAGAAATTAGAAGTTAAGATCCAGAAGTGAAATCATTTAGAAAAAAATATTACAGTGATATATAACATGAAAGGAAGCAAAACAACAGGCAAAGAAACATTCTTCTTGTATCTTAGCACCTTCAATTGGCTTTCTGTTTATCCTCATTAAGATACACATTCCTATTGTTTATTTAGGGGTATGAGATTGGCTACTGCCATCTTCATTCAAAAGTAAGAAAAATTATTTCTCATGTTCCACCTCAAAACTGATGTTAATCAAAAGTGCAGTTAAATATACTTAATACAGACATGGTCTAATTTTACCACACTTTTCATTCTGTGTGATGGAAAAGAGAATACTAGGCTTTTTACCGGATTTCACATTTGCTTTGCAGTACAATAGTCTTCTAAAGCTACCCAGTGCCATGGAATTTCCCACAGGAACAACAACAACAACAAACACCACCACCCCAGACATTAAACTAATACACTTTAAACAAAAGTCACTACATAGAAAGATATCATAGAAGCATTGCATCAAATTACAAACATTCTAGGATTCCTCTCCAGGCTTTCAGAAACTCTGCAAACAGTGTGATAGGAGGGAGGAAAAAATCAACAGAAGACTAACACCTTTCTCATTATACATAGGGTGAGTTTTACAAGTGAACAACAAAGATCCTGACTTCTGAAAAATCCTGACAAACAAAACTGAGGCATCTACTTAGAAGATTAAGGACAAGAGAATGTTCCTAGTCAATTGGAGGTTGTTGTTATATTTTTTGTAGAGATATTTTCTAGTACACTATTTTAAACATTGGACTAATAACCAACATTGTATTAGAGCTTGATAGATCATATCCTTTTTGGCTAAACCAATTCTTGCTCTTTGGAGATTATTCAGTTCTTGTGATTTTTTTTCTCCCACCCTCCTTTTAAGTTTCTTGCTGCTAATCTGTTCTCCTTTCCTCTGAGCTCACCTTGCCCCGCCTCGGATAATACTTGTCACCGCCAAAGAATCTGCCCAATGAATCAAGTAGACTTGGTTCCCTGTATCTTCGTGGAGATCCATGTCTAGCATGGTCTATGGTACTTGCAGTTGCAAGTTTGGAACCATGCCGGAAAGAGGAGCGTTTTTGTGAAGCCATCAAATCCGAATTCTCAGAAGTTGCTGCTGCACTGTCTTCCTGAATGGTCTGCAGCTCATCTGATTCAGAGGGCCGATCTTTGAAGGTGTTGTCTTCTCTGCCTGGGGCATCTCGGGAAAAGAGGCGGACCAAATGGGGGCGACCAGTGGTGTCAGCTGGGTTGGCTTCCTTCCAGGCATTCTTTGGATCCGCTGTGCCCTTGGAGTCTGTCACCGCTCTGCTCTTAGTGGAGGTCCCATTGTTCTGGTTCACATCTGCCTCTCCTGCAAACAACAAGGATGAGCTATGAATACAGGCCTGTGAAAAACAGAATGTTAGAACAATGCTGCTTTCTTCCCCTTGCCTTGAGTTAGCTGCTTCACACAAAAACCATAGATTATATGCAACTGCAACAGATCTGCCTTTTACTGAACCAAAGACACACACACACACACACACACACACACACATTATATAATTCTATTGAAACTTATAAATCACAATGTATCACACAAGCTGATGTGTATCTATTTATTCACTTGAAGTCACTCGTTAGAAAGACAACATCCCTTAAACTGTTACCAGAAATTGCTAATGATTCCTAGTTTAAAACTTAAGATGGATCATATTTAAATGTACCATATATTTCTTTATTACATTTTAAGACTTCATCCTTTTACAAAACCCCATGAAGCTTCCTGACATTACCCAAATGCTGATTTTCTGAATGTGATTGATTTCCACCAATATTAACATAGGATGCAAACTAATACATGACATTTCTTTAAATATTGTTAAGGCACACATGGTTGCTTCTGTTGTTTTTACCCATGTTCCATTTTTTCCCCTGATGGTTTCATGTGCTTTTCAGTTTGTAATGAATAAGCAATGGAGCCTGACTGATGAACATTTGTGAGAACCCTCATCATTGCAGAAAGCATTTCAAGTTATTAATACCTGGCCTATGGCAATAAATTATATTAACATTCTAAATGTACAATGTAACATTTCCTTGTGGTTTTGCAATGTGTTCCCCAGTTGAAACTGATAGACTGCTGCCCTATTCGCAGCAGTGACAACATCCAATCAAGATAGCGGTGGCTTTTTAAAAATTCTGATTGTCACTCATATTTTAAGGTGCAATGCTTCACTCAATAACGGCTGCCAATTTTAATTGCATGAAATATGGCATTAAAATTAGTTTTGCTTCATCACGACCGCCCCAATTAAGGCTTTGGAACCAAAGGCCACCTTCATTAATAATATTTTTGCCACCTTCCTTAACTTCAGCCACTTTTTTTGCTGACTCTAAATGTATAAAATTACAATGAATATGTTAATATCTTGTAATTGAGCATACATTTTGTTACGCAGAAACTTTGAAGCGGAAATAAAAAAATCAGACATTAAGATTCTATGAAAAAAGTATATAATTTTACTTGTTAATACTAACCAAATTCTATACCATAATATGCATTCATTGCATGAGAGAAAGAAAAAGAACAATGAAGATATTGTGCCTAATTAAATGCATTAACAAAACACCAGAGCATCTGCATGCTAATATTTTTACTACAGTTGTGCTTTTGTAAGTGAATGCATTTAATTCTGGACAACAATGGAGGACATTTGTGCCACAAAAGGAGCTTCTCTCAATCCCAGCAAGAATATCTTACCCCGTTTTTTAGTACAGAAGATATACACTGACAATTTTTATTTTCCTATTCCATGTGATGGGGGCATAATTGGGATGGTATAGAATGATGTGATGGCATAGTATAACTGTAGATATTTACTGAAGAACATATGGTTCTCTTTTGTAAATGAAAGTAAAATGGCATTCTAAAAATAGGTTTTGTACAGCCTATCAGCAAGAGGTGGGTAGCATAATCCAAAGGACTGTAGTCAACCAATATTTTCCTTGTTATGACCTGCTATGCAGTGAAGCAACAACAAAAGACTTTGGACGGTGAAGACAAGATGCTAACCACACAAAAGTGCCCCTTGGCACTGTGCCTATAGGTGTCTCTCTTGAGGCTTGGAGTTAGTCCAACCAACTTCTTTTTAAAGATTCGTTTTTATAAGAATGAATAATTCAATGGGAAGTCGGTTTACTGTAAAGCAAGGTACTAGCCTCCAAC
>JANHFJ010008197.1:22894-33303 GCA_032468195.1 Cerberus rynchops
TGGGGTCCCAAATTACTTGAGTCAGGCTCATGGCTGTCATGGAAGCCATGAACTCCTGAACAACCCCCGAGGCCATGAGATAAATAAAATAAATAAATAAATAATAAATAAATGAGATGCAGCAATATGGTTGGAAAAACCCAAGGTGCATAGAAAAAGAGTGTACATTTATCGACATTATGAGAAAATCCCATCTTTTTTGCATTCTAGCATGCAAGTTAGTCTTGAATAACTTAAAAAGTGACCACCCAAAATATGGAGATGGATTAGAGCTGCCCTCTTAAATTTTCTGCAGTTTCATATCCAGTTTAGTAGCTACCCAAGAGTCTGGAGAGGAACATTTTGCTGAGGAACTGAGGATACAGTATGCCATTTGTTGTTCTTTTTCAAGATTTCAATCATACTTGATAATTCAGTGTTTCTCAACTTTGGAAACTAGAAGATGGGTGAAGTCCACCTATCTTCAAGTTGCTAAGATTGTGAGATACTGTGATAATTCATCCATACTGGAAAGATAAGATGTTGAAGTCTAATTGTCTCCTTTACTTCCTTCCTATTGAAGGAGTCTAGGTGTACCTC
Organism: Cerberus rynchops; assembly: GCA_032468195.1. Classification (NCBI taxonomy): domain Eukaryota; kingdom Metazoa; phylum Chordata; class Lepidosauria; order Squamata; family Homalopsidae; genus Cerberus; species Cerberus rynchops. Next base: position 23,474 of record JANHFJ010008197.1, read on the forward strand.
TTAGAATTAGATTTGGATTGTTGTGTATCATATTTATAATAATCTTAAAAAGGCAAGATGAAAATTAGGAAAGGTACAGTGTGATGGGTTTATTGTGATAGCCATGCAATTGGATTGCTGAGTACTATTGGTGATGCAACTGGTGCTTTTATTTCTTTCTCTCTTTCCCTATTTCAACCTTTGTGAAATTTGTTTAAAATTTTATATAAAGCTATGAATAACTCATGCATGCAATGCTTATTGACTTCTGTTTTTCACTAACATTCATTGACCCTTAGGTCAATAAATGTAAAGTTGATTTAAGAAGTCAATATGCCTTATTTTAATTTAGATTAAGTTTTTGTCTGATTCAGCACTTTAGCTGTCTTTTTATAAATAAAAACCTCATGTCAATTTATTATTAAAATTTATGTCAAATATGAAATGTTTTCTGTAGACTGGAAATCCCCTGTTGACTTATTATTTTTTAAGCATTTCCAACCCAGAATTTTGAAAGTGACCTTCCTGTTTTTATTGTGCCATTTTAGATGCTGCCTCAGCTATTGCTCAAAAGGAATTCAACCATTAATTTGTACAGCTGGCTCCCTACAATAAGGGCACACTTTATTTAGTGCAGAAATATCAATGAATTGGACTTAGATAATAATTTTCATTTTATATTATTTTTCTGGATTTGAAGTGTTAATAAAATGATCACTTGTTGAACTTAAACTAAACCAGACTTCTAAATATGTTTTAAATGTAAAAAGATAATTTAATTCAGTTAGAATGTGGTATAGAATGTTTCTGACGATGAGATGATTTCTCAATGGGAAAATATAGTTGTGGAGTTTCCATTTATGTGAAAATTGCTCTTTTACTGTGTACTCCCCTAGATTATATTATTTTTCTATGTATTTTGATTTGCTTTCTTATTAAGAATTACATTCATAGGTCTGTATTTTTCTTCTTAGGCATTGATTTTAAAGTGAAAACAATTTCATGTGATAACACAACTATGAAACTTCAAATATGGTAAGTTTTATAAGGAATATAATTAGTTTTGGTCTTCTAAGAGTTGATCATAAATAGCCTTCTTTAGCAGAGAAAAAAACATAAGGAATATATTGTTGTTTCCAAATGCACGCTAACCAGTGGATTAAGGTTGCTAATATTCCAGTAGGTACCAAATGTGCTTGTGCATGCCTCCATTGTTGTCTTCCACGTCTACCAGCACATCTGAATTCCTAAATGTGTAAATATTAAAAAAAATTCATGCAGAACTTTGGCAAAACACAAAACATCAGTCTTTGTCATCATTTTACATCTAAAAATATTTGTGGGCTTCACATGTAAAGAATTAGATGATGACCACAGGGAAGATCTGCAGATATATGTGGTTTAAGGCCAAACCAAGAAAAAGATTTTTGCAAACAATTCAGACAGCACCCCCTCTTCCATACAAACTATAATTCTAAAAAAAGGAGTTTTTGGCCCACACAATATCAATTTCTTAGTGTGGTTTATCCTATAGGGTGGACATTTTGACAGAGTTTGTTGCATTCCAGCCAACACACAGTCAAATAATTCAGCAGTCTTCATTAAATAGAAGATACTTCTTTATATAATATAAAACTTAATACATGTATACAATACCCACTTAGGTTTCCCTAACATGATAGATAGAAGGAGAAAATAGAAAATAGAAACACAGCACAGGAACATTAACAAAGAGAAAGAAACTCTCTTATATACATAACAGTTAAGCTAAGCCACAGCCAGGCTCCTAGTTGTCTCAGCCATCAAACAGTCCCCGCTGACTGACCTTGTTGCTATGTCTATTCCAATTCATGAACTCTGACACATTTCCCCATAACAACAATTTACATTACATCCATAACAACCTTGAATATATAGAGATTCTTTATGTATACATCAGGATATATACATTTACAAGCCTGATGTGTATGCACATTGACGGACTATGCCTGTAAGTCAGTTGTTGACTCCTGGATGAGGTTTTGTAGTTTTCTTGGCAAAATTTTGGGAGCGATTTGCCATTGCCTCCTTCCTAGGCTGAGTAACTGGCCCAAGGTCACCCAAGTGGCTTTATGCCTTAGAAAGGGATTAGATATCATGGTCTCCCAGATTATAGTCTGGTACTTAACTACAGCACCAGACTGGTTCTGGTGTATTCAAAATAGGCCAGAAAAGAAACTTTCTTTCATAGGGCAAAAGTCTTCAGATTAAAAATATTTTCTACAGACATAGTTCCAGTTTTGCAAAGCATCTGCTCTGGAACAACTCTCTTGTGTAGAAGGCCTAAGATATATATCAAAGAAAAAGCAACTGGATCATTAGAATTTCTACGTCAGCTGTGCTTCTACTTTTAATTCATAGATATTGTAATTGCACTGAATATATACGTATGGCTTTTTGTCCATAGTTCTGCAGTGAAAACCAGTGCTAAATTATCTATTATAATGTATTTTAGGGATACAGCTGGCCAGGAAAGATTTCATACATTTACTACTAGTTTTTTCCGAGGAGCACATGGATTTGTTCTTGTTTATGATATCACAGATGGAAAAAGCTTTCAAGGAATTTCACACTGGATGAAAGATATATATGAGGTAAGCTTCTGCTCTTCTGACCTCTTTTGACCCCTCTCTGAAGTCTAACTGGAGATTCCATCACAAAGATTAAATCCATGAATGGCACATGCAGCACAGGAAATCAAAAGGAGCACAACAGCTATTTTGAATTTATTTCTCTTTATGGAAGATAGGGGTGATGCAAATTCATATTTGCCAGCATTAAATTGTTGTAAACAAAATCAGTGTCTCAACTTTTCTATGGTGCTCATTTATCCCCTAGTTCAATTAGGGAATCCTTACAGATAAAATTTCTTAGCATAATTTTGCAGCTATCCAGACATATAACAGATGGCTGGGATGTAGAAAGTTGAAAGTTGAAAACAAAAATATTGGATAGAAATTGCCAATTATTGGCTACAAATAATTCTTCCCAGACATAAAATAAAAATAATTAAGTAAAAATAATTTTCCCAATCAGATTGTCTATCTGTCTATATATTTTAATAATTCCAAAACAGTGGAAACAGTGCATAGTTTTAAAATTCTACTCCCTTGGATTATCCCCTGAATATTTACTCTCCTTTGGTTATAAATAAGCAGTAATGGCTCCAAGACAATATATTAAAGATGTAAACCTTCAACAAGAAATTAGATTCTAAATTGGTAGAATCAGAGAGTGGTTCATCCATCTTTCCAGCTAGGATGGCTTATTCTTTTTTGCTTACTCTCTAAATATAAGAGAGTTTGCTAAATAGAAATTTCACTTGTTACTTTGGTAGTTTTAGAGGGTAAATTTAGTAATATTGTACTTAAGAAACATATGGATCAAAAGCAATAACAAATCCTTTTTTTTCTTATGGAATATGCTAATTTTTATAGAGATAGTGATTTTATTGACTTCTCAGATACTACATTCCCATATTTTTATCAGTTAAAGATAATATACCATATTACAAAATTATGTGACATTACTTATTAGTAAACATCTGAATAAACCTAGCATTGTCTTATGAATAACAATAATTTGATTCTTATTTGGAAAGTCTTGAGTAATATGCAGAGAAGACAGAAACCTATTGTATTTATACAATATTTTATTATTCCTAAATGTTTGCTTGTGTTGGCCTTTGGCTGTAAAGAACACTTATCTACTACATGCTAACTTAATTATATTTACTGGTTTGATAGGCTTGTTTGTAAAAATATAAGAAGAATTCTGTTGCATTAGACTAAAGTCATTTGATCCATTCTTTATCATAAGAGTTAACTGGATATCTTCAAAAAGCCCACAATTAGATATGATAATAAATTTCATATGCTGTTGCTACTTCGATATTGTATTCACTGAAATGTTCCTATAAGTTAAAATTCCTTTTAGCCAGCTTTGCTAATGACTTGATAGCTAATTTTCCATGCTACTGTTCCGATATTATCTATTATTTTGTAAGCTACTAAACCCAGCAATTTTTATTTTGTAATGTTGAAATCCATGTATTAATCATTATGAAATAGAAGCACTTTCCCCAATTTGTTTCAAATTTACGATTTCATTGGGTGAACATGCATTTTAGATTTTAAAAAAATATTTTTGCCTTAATATTCTGCTCTAGCACTTAACCTGAGCTAAATATTAGGCCTCTTAGATGAGTGACTATAATCTGTCAAACTGCTTGCTAATCTAACGGAAACAAATGATGTATTTACAAAACTGCAATCTTCATGTTAGTAGCTTATGGCTTATGAAGCACTTTATGCATCTTAGGGAGGCCTCTTAAGGACATTTCAATTTCTTGCTATTACTTTTTAATAGCAAGAATTAATCTCTCCTTCAAGCAATTAAATGTATTTTGTAGTACAAAGTATTTACACATGTTCCTGTTCTATGCATGAGGTATACAGACTTGCTGTTGTGTCATTTTTTTTTGCAGTATGTGTGTTGTATGGATGTTTGGCTGTGAAGGATATTTGTAGTTATTTATTGGGCAAAATATGTTTTTCTAGTGCTTTTTGCTCCTAAAAAAAATTAATTTGTCACCTCCTAATTAAGTGATTGTGTGGAAACTTTAATCCACCAGGTGATTTGGAATGATTAACAATTAATGAATAAAACATTTATTTAAAAAGTAGAAAAAAGATAAAATGAGGTTAAAAAACAGATAAGCAACTAAAACCCTGGTTCCTTCAATTCCACTAATAATTATAATAATTCAAGCAGCTGCTAGTGTTTGTGTCAAATCACATCTCTCTGCATGTTAATTGCAGATATGTTAAATAGCAGATCTGCTTAGACTCCCAAATTTTTCAGATAATTCAGAACAAGGCTGTCCTTGTATTGAGCCTCTCTAAGTAATCAATTACTTTTGTATACTGATGTGGCAAAGTAGTATTGAACTACTCCTCCTAGTGGCTGATAAAAAACATAATGCTGCTCATAAGGAATCCAGAATATGAATTAATTGTTCTTAATTTTTAGAGCTCAAAAACCTGTCTCAGGTTTTCCTGTAATAAAGAAGCTACCTGGCCTTGGTTTAAGAAATACCTGGGAAAATAAACCCAATTAAATTCTAGATTTCTCAAAGCAATGTTGATTATCTGAATTGTGCAAATAGCACCACACAATGAAGGAATCTGTGTTAAGATTTTAATTTAAAGTAATATGTAAATGTATTTTTCTGGAAAAAATAATTTTATGTATTTCCTGATATGACTGCTTTAAATCAATATTGAATAAAGATATACATATCCCAAAAGTAGAGAAGAATTTCATTGTTTGTTTTTCAAATGTAAGAATTTTAGTCAGTTTTTAGAAAGCAAATAAAATTAAATATCTTTTCTAATTATTACAAATTATTAAATGACTCTGTGTTTTAGGAATGTAATATAATTTTATGTAGGGGAGCCATTGACTTTAATGAGTAAAGCTCCAATGCCTACTGAAAAAAAAAATCAACATTTTGGTATATCACAGGTTAGACTGATTCATTATTTTAAGCCTGCACTCTGATAATGAGGTTATTTCATTTTAGAAACTGCATTATCTTGAACATCAACTGCATTTATAAAATGAGATTAGTTGAGTAAATTAGAAAAGATGGAATGGCAGAACTTAATAAATCTTGTCTAGTGGTCTGCTGCTAAAACTGAGCAATACAGTTATGATGAGTAGGTATGCAGGATACTAATAACTCTATTGACTGTCATGAATAATAATGTTGCTCTTTTGCATCTTTTCTATGTGTTGGGAGGACACTTCTGTTTTACGCTAAAATATATGAGATCACTACACTAATACAAAGGTACCCACATAACTTAACAGATGTAAAGCAAGTGGTCTTCTTGTTTTATTCTATTTACTTGTCTTTCTTTTTGCTAAGAGTTAAATATGTCAACTTTCCTGGCTTTAGGCTTGAGCAACATCATACTTCCATTTAAGACTTATAGACAAAGAGTGTTATTTCTATAGACTTTTTTAAATTTGAGGTCAATCTGATAATTTTCTTTAGGGTCACTTCAATTCTTGGAATCCTTGGGTGGGAACTAGGATCGATAAATGTTGAATGAAGTGGAAAAGCTCCATACTTTGGGTAGGTCATTGATACATTACATATAAACTTCCAAATTCCAGATTTAGTTTTTGGAATAGATGGAAGAACTTGAATAGATGGAAGAGTCTTTGATTTAATAGATTTCAGATGCAACAACTGGGAAAAAATTGTACACTGTATGCTTCTGTGTATGCATAACATCCAATTGACCATGTTATGCATGGGTGAAATGCATACAATTTGAATGAATAAAATGCTATTTCAATTTTACATAAGCATAAAAATGCATGTGTAAAATCCCATTCCCATTTTATGCAGGCATAAAGTACATAAAGTACATTTACATTGAAGTCTTTCTCCCCTGAAGACCTAGTGTTTTTTTTTTAAAGATCATGTGTCTCTGTATATGCAATCAACTTTTTGAAAAAGAAAGTTTCCATTGCATATCCTATGTTATATAAATGTAATTACTTTGACTTCAAGAATTTCTGTTGTCAGGAAGCAGATGGAACAATTAATCTAAGTCAATGACTAGAATTAGAAAGGTTTCCCTTGCTGAAACTATTAATAGATTCATATTTCATAAATATTTTTTAAAATACCCACTTACTACTTATTTGTCTATACAGGACAAATAGAGGCAAGCCCAGCCACGTTTACATTCCAGTGTGTGTGTGTGTGTGTGTGTGTGTGTGTGTGTGTGTGTCTGTCTGTCTGTCTGTCTATCTGTGTTGCCTTATTTTGGCTAGAACAATGGATTCTATCCCATCCTTAGTAAAGTAGAGTGTGTTTTAATGAAGATAGTCAGATTCTGTCAAAACTTACTGTTTCAAGGTAAATCTGCCAAGTCAGTAGTCCCCAACCTCCAGGCAGTGAACTGGCACTGGTCTATGACATGCCAGAAATCAAGCTGCGCAAACAAGAAAAACCCCATCTGTGAGATGCAGGCAGCATGCAAAACCATGTCCTCTCTGGTCTGTGGAAAAACCCCTCTCTATGGAATTGGTCCATGGTGCCCACACATATGGGGGCTGCTGTGCTAAGTGAAGAAATTGGAAGCAAAGCCTTTCATAATGGTTCAGTGGTTTGTGGATGCTGTGGATCTTTATTAAATCTTTCTTGAAGTATAACCCAGTATGTGCAAAATATCTAGTGTGGGATGGTTACATATTAGGCAATATAGCACCTTGGATACAGGGTCCAAAAAGTGCTTCAGAGCATGGGGGCTGTAGGACATAGCAACAGACCCCCACCTACAATACTTTAAAGCAGCTGCACTCTTCTCTTCTATCACATGGCTGAATACATGTATTCTGCCAGTACATAGACTAAAAGAGATCCAGTTCTTTTACATAATTTATTTCCAATATTCAATGATTGGAAGGAATAATAAATATTCCTGAATATAGTTAGAAATTTAGGCTGTACATAACTATTGGTTGTCTTGACCTAAGAATTAAAAAAGTATTGCAGAACCAGAGGACTGGTCATCTTCATGAAATTATGTGCACTGTGATCATGAAATTATGTGCAGTGTGACTAGATACTGATGGTGTTTGTTCTTTATGTTTGCTATAGGTAATGACTAATTCATCTGATCCATATTGTATTGAGCAATAGGTGACTTGTTTTAAAAACATTTCAGGCATAATTGTAATTTGTGATTATTTTTTAATAGTTGACTATCTGGCTTGGCTCAAGTTTTCCTAAACATTTGTAGAAATGTTGTAAAGTTTATAACATCTGTGTAAGAATTGGACAGTTCCTTATAATAATTAACTTGGAAGCAAATAAGGAATGAGATGATTCATTTGTTCAGTTTCATTCACTGAATATTTGTTCTCTTGATTGATTGAATTTTTCCTCATGTTTACATTTTTTGTCTATTTGGGTGTAGTAAGATTTTATTTTTCAGATAGAGAAAATGTATATTGTAACACTAGGCAAAAGAATATTACAACTATATTTCAATGTATTGATACTCATATTCTATCTATTTATAGAAAGTAGGTGAAAATACAGACATAATACTGCTGGGTAACAAGTGTGATATGGAGGAAGAACGGATAATTTCAAAAAACAAAGGAGAAAAGGTAGGCATGTATTATAAGTGATTGCCTTGTTGCTTAAATATTTTGGGATATGTTATAAAATATATACATGCAATATGACCATATATGCAATTACTATTGCAGAATAGCAGCCTATTTCAATACTACAGGGCAATATAGTGAATTATTTCAAATACTGCTTCTATACTTGGTAAACTGCAAAAACAAACCAATAGCAAAAATGCTTAGAAATTAAATCTGAAACTTCTATTTTTCTTAATTTGATCAAATTTTTAAAAATATTATAAAATTCTGCATTTAAAATATTATGAGTATAATTAAAGAGTGAAATTCAAGGATGTAACAATGGGCTTCTATTCACAGAGGTATACTTATTGTCCCTGATGTGGATTCAAAATCTTCTTTAACCGTGTCTTCCAATTGTTCAGAATATACTTTCCTCCCCAGAATACTCCAATGACCTACTAGCAGCAGAAGCAATTATCATTACCATAAAAAGTGCATTTAATTTCAAAATAGTTTTAAAATAATTTTTCTTAAAATTTTAACAAGATTAAAAACAATACAATGTTTAGAGAATAGAGAAAATAAATTTTAAAATAATTTATCTTAAAATTTTAACAAGATTAAAAACAATACAATGTTTAGAGAATAGAGAAAATAAAGAAAAATAGTAAAAAAATATTATAAAAAACTGACATCCAACTTTCTCCACATTGAGTACAGTATAAATGCATTTATATTTTGTCCCCTCTAAGGTTAAATCATAATTGGATTTCATTATAAATTATGAAGTATGAGACAAATCAATTCATTTAAAATTTGTGGGAGCTTTTGAAAAAAAAAACACGGCTTGCTTGCTAAGATTTATTTTATGCCGTTCAATCTTTAAAAAAATGTTAAATAGAAAATACAACACTTTCAGAAATTATTTTATTTATCTTCTTCCACTGTACATGTTTAACATTTTTAAATAATATCTGTCTTGAATATTTCCCCTTAGTGCAAAAGGGAACCAGTTCATTTGTGGCTCCCAGAATTCCTTTCATCTCAGCTGTCAAAAACCAGTATTCCTGCATTTTATAACCTCTCCAATGAACATAAAAAGAGAAAGTGGCCCAAACAATCTTCCAACAGATCATACCCCAGAAAAAAATACCTTAATTTCAAGTGGCACTCAAAGAAATTACAATAGTTCTTTTTTAAGTGTTTGTGACCCACACAACTTTGGAAAAATTATCATTATAAATGATCACAAGGTGGCAGTGTTGAGATATCTCATTGGCTCACTAAATATTTCAGCTCATTTTCCAATTTTCTATGACTACCCTGCAATTATTACCTTACTAATAAAACAAAATCCAGGTTTCTTTTCCTTAATCTGCCTCCTGCCTCAGTTTCCTTTATGTTCTGAATTGCCATGATATTTCTTTGTCAGAACATGAAAGATAAGATTCTGGTTTTTATTTATTTATTAAATTTTTATGCTGCCCATTTCCCTATAAGGCACTCTTATAATCAAGATTTGGTTTATTAATGAAAGCTTCCTAAGAAGCAATGTTGGACTAGTTTGGGGCCGCCCCAAATTCAAGTCCACTCTGGGAAATTTACTTAGTTTCAGTTTTTGTTTGGCACAC
>JANHFJ010008201.1:17676-37682 GCA_032468195.1 Cerberus rynchops
AAATAAATAAATAAATAAATAAATAAATAAATAAATAAATAAATAAATAAATAAATAAATAAATAAATAAATGTCAGGAACAAAAAGCTCAATGAATGCTTATTCTTTATCAATTGCAGCTCAAGCCTGCAAAATTTATTTTAAGTTGGCATCACCAATAAGAGCCACGACTAAGCACTCACATCGATCCTCTCTTGCTTCCTTTTCCTCTCCTTTTTCTCTCTCTCTCTCTTTTTTTTTTTTAGTCTGGATCTTAAACGCTGCCAAAATGTGAATAAAGTCATTGCTGGAAATCTTTTAATAGAAATGATCAATTGTATTGACCAAGGAGGCAAAATAATGTATGGCGAATTGCCGGACTGGAGAGAGAGATACACACCCAGAAAGCTTTGGATGAGTCCTGATGGCTATTTAAAAAATTATTGTTCATGTTTTCTTCCTCTGCCACCCTCCGCATATCTGAAGGAGCTGCTGGTTTTTTTTTTTTCCAGAAGGATGAAGACACCTAAGGATCTCAGATGTGGAAGTCTGGAAAACCAAGAGGTGAATCTAGTCCACAGCCCTGTGGGTTGGCTTGCTAAATCAACCCCCTATCCTGAGCCAAGATGCCTTCTTGATGAGTGCAATGAGGGATAATGAACATTTGACGCTGCCATGGGAGAAGAGAACAACAGTATAATAAGTGGCTCCCTTCTTGGGCACTTCAGAGGAGAGAAAAGCATTAAGTGTTGCTCTGGTTGCAAACACCACTGTGCAACTGTCTGGCCTGATTGTTGTCTGCAGACAATAAACCATCATGTGACCTTCCTTAATGAGCTCCTTGGTATGTGACAATTGCAGGCTAGTCATTCTCCTTCAAGTAGGCAGCTCATCCCACGCACGGCCCAGCTGATACCTGCTTGCTTTTTTGCTCAGAAACCAACTTGGAGCTGTTATTCTTCCCTTTCGAGCTTGGGATCTTGTTTGTTTGTTTGTTTGTTTGTACAAGCACACTCAGGACCACAAGAAGAACCATGTCTGCATCCAACTCCCACCTTCCCAACTACCCTTGACTATTTTTCTAACCCCCACCCTTCCTTCCTACCTTAACTTACCCGCGGTTGCGTAAGCATTTCACTGCATATCGTACCATGTATGACTGTGTATGTGACCAATAAATTTGAAATTGAAATTGAGGCAAAATTGCATTTAAGTTTATTCCCACTTTAATGGCACTAAATCTAGTCATTGATTGAAAGGGGTATCAGGTGCAGATTGTACAGAATACAGAATTCCTCTTTCCTTTTACAGGTAGTTCTTGACTTACAACAGTTCCTTTTAATGACCGTTCAAAGTTAGGACAGCACTGAAAAAAGTGACTTATGACCGCGTTTCACACTTACAAACGCTGCCGCATCCCCATGGTCAAAATTCAGACCTTGGCAACCGCCTCATATTTATGACGGTTGCAGTGTCCCCGGGTCACGTGATCACCTTTTGTGACCATCTGACAAGCAAAGTCAATGGGGGAAGCTGGATTCACTTAACAACCGTGTCACTAACTTAATAACACCAGTGATTCACTTAACAACTATCTCGCAAAACTCACTCAACCAATATCTCGCGTAGCAACAGAAATGTTGTGCTCAGTTGTGGCCATAAATTGAGCTCTACCTGCATTTTGTTCGTGTGATTTGGAGAGAAGCAAATGAAATCAGTGAATGCTATTTTAGGCATAGTACGAAGTTGTATGTAGAGGATCTTAATTGGTCAGATAGTGCTTCTCTCTGGATGCAATCCAAAATATTTCTAAATTTGATGTTTGGAAGGTCGCCTTTCAAAAGACAAATCAGCCTGAACGTTTATAGAATAAGAATAGATTATTGCTGCTTAATTTATATCCTCCACAATAACTTATTCAGATGGTTATGGCTCTTTTATGTGAATGAGCTCCATCATTTAATGTTATTTTATGTTACCAGCAGAGCAACAATAAATTATATGAAGCACATACAATTTTGTGGAGACCTCCCTATTGTGCTGCCTTTCCATGAAATAAAATTAGCTCACTCCCTCTTGCCTTTATCATCCAAAGCTACTGCTTGTTGTTTAATCAATGAATCAGCTTTTAAGCCTGAATGGCAGCATTTAAGAACTATATAAAAGAAGCTATAATTAGGAAACAGAATAATCTAGGGCAATTTCTTCAATAAGCTTCATGGAACAACCTATTTATTATATCAGTACATCAATGATTGCTTACTATCATAGCTTATAACCGCTTAACACACCTTAAACATCTGCCAGATTTGTATCCAGGCTATACTTATCAATTGAGAAAAGCAAGTTTGGACCTGGAATTTACTTCCATCTGACCTGGATGATTGAGAATTTCCACAGACATTTAGCTATGCATTTTGTGATCATGAACATCTCTGAATGGTGCAGGAGTATGAATGGATTTCTAGAGAGAGACAAATCAGACTACAGGATTCAGGTGGCCCTGAGGATACAAACAAACCTCCAAGTGGCCTCAAGGACTCTTAGAAAGAATGCTAATGACCAGATGACTGCAAAAGTATATAAATCCTTCCATTCTCCACCATTCAGTCAGAACTGAGGATGCTTCTCGAATGAGAAGTGAAATATCTTCAAGCTAAACAAGAAAGACTAGTTGCCATTTGAAAGAAAGCACCTCTGGGACAGAGGAAAAAGTGATTTATGATCGTTTTTCACACTTATGACCGTTGCATACGACCAGAATTGGGATGCTTGGCAACTGATTCATATTTAAGATTGTTGCTGTGTCCCAGGATCATGTGATCCCTTTTTGCGATCTTCTGACAAGCAAAGTCAATGGGGAAACCAGATGCACTTAACAATATTACTAATTTAACAACTGCGGTGATTCAGTTAATAATAAACTTCAAGAAAAGTCATAAAATGGGGGCAAGACTCACTTAGCAAATTTCTCACTTAGCAAAATAAATGTTGGGCTCGACTGTGGTCACAAATCAAGGCCTATCTGTACACAAGGCAAGGTGAGCCAACAATGTCTTACATACTCAACTGTCTCAGAAATAAAATTGCAGCCACAATCATGACACAAAATGTAAATCATTACCTGTGACGGATGAAGGCAGGGTATTCGATTTTTTGAGCTGTTCTCTACGTTCAAATCTTGATGTAGCCATCTCCATTTTTTTCTCCTCTTCTGGGCCAGTGGACTTTTGCAGTATGTTTGACCTGCTCACATTATTGCTCTTATTATCCGCCTGGTTGTTCATGCTGGCCTAATATAAAAAGTAACATATGTTGTTGCTGACGTTGCTGCACCACCAGACACAGAAACAGAGCACTCCATCTCTGTGCTGTCTTCTTCCCGCTCGTGGGCTCCGAAAGGAGCTGAAAGCCACTTTGGAGGGACAGCGAAGCTAAGGAGAAGTTGCAGGAGAGAGCGCAACTCTCCTGCTGAACCCTGGGCTTCCCCCCCCCCCCCATGTGAGGGAGAAGAGGCAGCTTAAGATGGCTGCCATGAAGCTGGGATAGCCAAGGAACAGATAAGCGCAGCACAGGAGTGGAGATGGTGAACAACCTATACTCATATAGGTTGACTCAAAAGTACAAAGTACGGACAAAGAACTAGTTAGAAAGCATTTGTAAATGCCTGCAACCTTCCAGTTGCTATAACTCACGTGGCACCCATTCAAAATACAGAAAATGTTTATGTGCAATGTGTGTTGTATGGACATCTTGTTCATCCTATGGACCATCTTCACCCAGTATATTCATTTAATAAGGCCAATGTCTGGAGAGAATGGCCATAATCAATTTACTATTATCAATTATTATCAATAATTATGCCTTTGAAAACCACAGAGAAATTGCATTTGGTCCCATATACAATTTGCTTACTGTCTAGCATTAATCGCTAGAAGTAAATTGCATCTATCTGGCAGATTGTCAGCTTCGTGAGGTTGTCCAGATCAGAAAATAAGACAATAACAGAATCTTGTGTTTTTTTCCTTCTCTCTCCCTCTTATTGCCCCAGAGAATCAAAAGGAGCCAGTCTTGAGTATCCTCCTCATGCTTTCTCCTTTCCCGGGGTTCAAGGCCTATTTGTGAGCTTTTCCTTTCAGAATATCTCACCCAAGGCCGTTTCCTTGGCTTCCAGACTAAATAGGCTTTGAAGTACAATGCAATGCTTTTGATTTTTCTATCTTTAGTTTTATAAGGAGTATGTTTTAATTTTGAATGTTGTTTCTTTAGATTTTTATTGTATATTGTGGAAGCTTTTTCCATTACCATTATAAGCTGCAGTGAGCCCAAGGTTTGGACAGCAGGCACATTTGATCAAACCATTTTAAAGCAGTAAATGTGAGATGAATAGGGTTGGCTCCATTTCTCTAAGCCATCAGTTCCCCAAAATAGAACTGTTGGCTTTTCCCACTTCTACACTCAGAGTGTTACTCGAGTTTAATCATTTATTACTGGGATGGGCATTTATGGCTCTTTTATGACGTGTGGACTTCAACTCCCTGAATTCCTGAGTCAGCATAGCTACCTCATGAATTCTGGGAATTGAAGTCCACAAGTCCTAAAAGGGCTATAATTGCCCACCTTTGATTTATTATAATGAAAAGTTAACAGTGCTTTTATATCCTGAGCAGTTTTATTGCCCCTGCTAACAGAAGATACCAGGTGCCCCAAATAATATACACCCCCCCCCCAGTTTTTTTTCCCTGTGTTGAGATACTTACATTTTCTTTAGCCAATTTCTCCGCCTGTTTGGCTTCTCTGGCTTGCCTCCTTTCCTCGCGGGTTGCTTGCTGCTCCCGAAAGCCCTTCTGTTTTTGCAACGCCAAAGTGATCCAGAGAGGCTGTGCAGTTTCCCCTTTCTCCATCACTTTTGAACCATCGATGGAATGCCTGCTTTGAAGGACTGGCCTTTCTGGAAGACGGAACAGAGAGCAAGAATAGTCCATGGTCATGATGTGGGATAGAAATGGAAGCGGTCCAAAGGAGGACATCCAAGAGACCGTGACTCTGTGGTGTGGTTCAACCGCTTGCTTGAAACTTCTCCTAGCTGCTGTTACAAATTCATCTCAAAATAAGTCACTGCACACATGTATATTTTCAGACATTTTGGATCACCCTCTGGCCTTGAATGTTCTATGTGCCTACTGCATTTTTTGGTGTATAAGACGCACTCCCCTCCCGCCAAAAGTGAGTGAAAATTGTGGTGCATCTTATACACCGAATAGTCTTTTTTTGGCCTCCTGAGTCCCCACCTGTGTGTCCCATTTTCACCAAAACCAGATCGTTTTTGGCCTCCCAACCCCTCTCCATGCATCTTGTATTCCTTCTCCCCGCAGGCATTTTGCAGGCTGCCAGAAGCCTCCACATGGCTCATCGCTGCCAAAAAAACAGGGCATTTTTTGGTGAAAACGAGCCGTGTGGAGGCTTCTGGAGGCCTGCAAAATGCCTCAGGGCTAGGGAGAGAGAATATAAGACACGCGGAGGCTAAACACTTATTTTTCTTTTTTTCCTCTTCCAAAATCTAGGTGCGTCTTATACTCAGAAAAATATGGTAATTTATTTCAATCTGCCAATGTACGATTGATACGTTTTTATATTTTTAAAGGGTGCCCATTTCTCAGTTTGTTTATTTAAAAAAAATTGGCCTATGGTTTAGACAATTTTAAAATGGCCTGTTTTCAAAGCCGGCATAGATTTATATCATTCTAGCATGTTTTTCTAAATCTATAAAACAAATCTGCTAGAGACATTTGCTCCCATAGCATGCCTTGTGTGTTTCATGAAACTTTTCTTTTCCTGCTAAATTCTAAAATTCATCATCTTTCTCTAGGCCATGAAATGATGCGTTTTTCTTCTTTAAAAAGGCAGAAAAGAGATAATCTCTCATAGCACAGTGTTTCTTCCTGAAATGCAAATATTTGTTAGGTGGAGCACCCATACAGCACTTCAAAATCCCATATTTTTGGTGGGAGCTTAATACACTTCTGGAAAACATCTGGAAAATACTTCAGTGTTGCCAACTTTCTCAAAGCTTTATTAATAGGCTTTGCATCCTTCACTTCCAATGTTGGCTGTCCTAAAAATGTCAGAACTGGTTTTTTAACTGTAAGCATCTGTGAGTACCAACACTTCCATCTATTTCTAGAAAGTGTGGGTGTTTAATTTGGGATACATTTGATATACTATTTTGGGTTATTCTGAGCAAATTTTTAAGCTTGTAGGTGGCACATAGAACTTAGAATATAGACTTCTAATTGCAGAAAAGTCTTACATTCTTATGCAGGAAGAAGCAATACAATGTCTGTAGTATCAAAACTGTTCCACTAGCAAGGACATTTTCAGAGGAACAAACTGTTGTATATAAGCAAAGGGATAAAGGCAGATAAGTTAAGGGGAAAGATTTGCCATGTGCAGCAGTTCTGCATATATACCATATAAAAATTATTTGATACTGCCGAAAAATCATGGCTTATTTTAAGTATCTGCCACTTTTGTTAGGTATTTTTTTCCCAGGACTAAATAAAAGTCTATGACATCACAGATGGGTACAGATGGATTTTATGTAACATTCACTTTTCAGAGGCACCCGATTTATTCATGTTTGATCCATGTTTTTGTTTGGGAATTCTCCTGATCTCTAAGAGTTGTTTGACAGACATCACAGTGATCTCAAATTGCCTACACGTGAACATCTTTTGACACGTACCTATTGAAAAGGGATTTAGGACAACTCGCCATGGCCAACTCATCACAGCTATCTCGCCATGGCCAACTCGCTGCAGCCAACTCAGCATGGGACAAGTCACCGTGAGATCTATGTGAGATTAACTCAATGTTTCTTCTACATTATTCCAATTTTTGTCAATGGAAATAACGACAAAGAAACAGTGGCAGATAATGTTTATCACATTGAGTTATCCTGTGTAGACTTGTCCCATCACAAGTTGGCCACTACAGTTGTCCTGCAGCAAGATGGCTGCGGTGAGATGGCCATGGCAAGATGTTGGCTGCAGTGAATTATTCCGTTCTGGTTGAAAAGTCTTTATTTAAAATGATGTGAATCCTACAGTGTTTTCAGTATTCAAAAAAGACTGCAGTCATCAGGTCAACTGCTGACTAGTTAGCCAGGCATAGTGGCGCAGTGGTTAAAATGCAGTACTGCAGGCTATTTCTGCTGACTGCCAGCTGCCAGCAGTTTGAGTCTCACCAGGCTCAAGGCTGACTCAGCCTTCCATCCTTCTGAGGTCGGTAAAATGAGGACCCAGATTATTGGGAGCAATATGCTGACTGTAAGACCGCTTAGAGAGCACTGTGAAGCGGTATACAAGTCTATTGTTATTGTTATAAGTCTATTTCCAGTTCACATGCTAACCTCGGGCATCTATATCAACTTCAATTTTTGTATCTAGGAAATGAAGAGTGTCTAGAGACACAATAAAGCAGACACGCACCATTGACTGAGGATGAATGTCTTCTTAATTTTTAATTTAATGTTACTTTAATTTAATTTAATTTTAATTTTATTAAATTTCTATACCGCCCCTCTCCCGAAGGACTTGGGGCGGTGAACAGCCTATAAAAAAAACAATACAATAATAAAAGTTAAGATCAATTAAAATTAATTAAATTAGTTGGCTGATTTAAATATTTTAAGACAATTAAATTCATTAAAAAAAAAACCCATTGTTACTTTGTTCACCTTCCTTATGAACCTTCCTAATCAAAGGTAACTTTTTTTCATGGAGACGTTGTACTTAAAGAGTTGCGCCTTTTACTAACCTTTTTTCAATGGCTCTGGCTTTTTTTCTGTTTTCTCTCTCCAGGGCATGGTGATGGATGGAAAAAACGATTTCTTCTCTTTAGATTCTTCCTCCTCGTTCTTGCTTTCACTGGGTGCTTGGGATGGGTGAGGACTCCCTTTACCATCACTTTTTCTCCAGCTGGTGTCAGGTTCCACTTTAGATACCCATTTCCCAATGGGTTCAGTGACGTGAGTTCTACGGGGTTTTGCGAGAGGCGATGTAGGTGGTGTCTGGCTGATGGGCTTTGGAGCCAGTGCAGGTTTTGGTGGTAGGGGTGATTTAGAAGCAGATCTTTCTTGACCAGGCGCAGACATAGGACCAGTAGGAGAAGATACAGGCGCAACTATGGTGTAATTGCGACTGATAATAGTTAACACGGTATTATCGGAATTAAGTCTTGCATCTTTTCTATCTTGACTCAGAGATTTGCTGTCTTTTAAAAATAAAGGTTTTGCATCTGGTTCATTGTCTGGGGTGAGTGGAGTTGGCAAGCCATCAAAACTATCTCCTGCACTGTATCTTTTCTTCTTCTTTTGCTCTGCTTGCTGGTCATAGTGAAAACGCAAAGAGTAATTGGTCCTCCTTAATTTCACTCCAAATGGGGAGACATTTTCTTCTCCACCTGGTGACGCTCGGTCTAATTTTTTTGAGCCAACGTTGTGTTGTGTTTCCGTTGTTGATGAAGTTTCTGATGGGGAGAGCTCTTTATCGGGAGAATATGGGAGACTTGGAACAAGGAAAGACGGGAGATCTTTGGCAAACTTACATCCCTCAGTACTGCCTGCTACTTCCTGTCGCCCTCTGATTTTCCCAGGTGACGTTCCTACATTCTTTGTACCAACCGGTGACTCTGTTTGGGCTGCCTCGTTGTCTGAATGCAGAGCGGACGGACTCAGCTGCATCACTGCATTTTCTGCTTCTTGAGCAGTCTGTAGCTCCGCAGCTGTATTGGTTTTGGACATTTCTGAAAATTTCTGCCACGCAGGAGTTATAGAAAACTTTGCATTTGCAGACAAAGTCTTTCGTAAGTTACCATGGGAAGGATTTCGACCTTTAGCTGTCCAGTCATCACTGTGCCTATTAAGACTTCCATTGTCTTTCTCATTAAACTTATCATTTTCTACACCTTTTAAGATTTTTGAACGAATTGAAGCCCATTCATCCAAGATAGCTTGGCTGTCTGCTGAATCTTGGACCTGCTTCGCTTTAGTGCTGCTCGGCCTGCCATCAACAGGTTTCTGGATGCTTTCGGGCTGAGGCGACTCCATTGTTTTCTTTTCTTCAGTTAAACCAAGTAAAGATTTGCAGGCGGTATCTTTTATCTGGTTGAGATTGACAGCAGTGCCACAGAGCTGTGCTCCAGTGACCAAGATTGCTGTATGTGGAACACATAAAGAAGTTGGAAGACTACTAGAACCTCTACTCGACTTAGGGTCTTTAAATTCTTTGGTGGTGGAAGGAAGTGGTGCCTCTTTCACAGGTGTAACGGGACTTAAATTCACTTTGGGAAATATAATTTCTTTTTCTCCAGAAGACACTTGAAAGGTGAAGCCCCTGGACATTGTTTGCCGGGTGTCAACTTCCTGCCAACGTAATTCTTCACCCAGAACTCTTTCCTGCTCCTCAACTTCAATGTTCATCTCCTGATGAACTCTTAGGCTTCCTTCTTCCTTCTGTTCTTTGCCTGGCTCAGTTCTCAGATGCTGTCTTGGTTCTTCTTTATGTTGTAGCTCTTTCTCAACTGTTTCCAAATGTTCACCTTCATGTTTCTTCATGTGTAACTGGTGGGATTTCTTCTCGTCTTTTGGCTTTTCCAGGAACAGCTGATCTTCTGAGCAGAGGATTTTGTGTCTTTCCAACTGTAGACCCCCTGTCCTTTGTATACATTCCTCCTGCTGCAGCTCCTTTTCTGCCCGCAAATGCCCTATTTCTGCTGGAGCTATTTTACTACGTTCCGTTGACCCAATCAATTTTGCCGATTTTTGCGGCTTTTGTTCATTTGGACTAAATCGTTTTTCATTCAGATGTTGCTGTTGTTCTTCTTGTCCCTTCAGTTTCATAGCCGTTCCCTTCTCTTGCAGTTTGTTTCTATCCTCTACATTTTTGCTGCTTTCTTGTTCTTTCTTTGTTTCTCTGGTTTGCTCTGGAAGTAGCTGTTGGCACAGTTCAGACGGCTTTTCAGTTTGAACTGTTTTAAGTTCTTTCATCTTCTGCTTTTCCAAATACTGATGGCTTATTTTTTCTTCCTGAGCCTTTTGCTTTTCTGGTTCTTCCTTTTTATCCTTCCATCCCTGCTGTATCAAATTGTCATTAACGGACATCAAATTGTCTGTTTCTTGATGTCTCTTTTCTTCTTTTAGATCTTTGACTTTCTGCTCTTTCTGTATCGTACAATCTTTATGCTTTTGTTCTTCTTGTTCATATTCTCTCTTCTTTTCCTCCTGTTGCCTTTGTGCCTCCTGTTCACGTCGCTTCCGTTCTTCCTCCCGCAGTCTTTGTAGTTCTAGTTCACGTTGTCTATTTTGTTCTTCTTCCCGCAGTCTTTGTAGTTCTAGTTCACGTTGTCTCTTTTGTTCTTCCTCCCGCAGTCTTTGTAGTTCTAGTTCACGTTGTCTCTTTTGTTCTTCCTCCTGCTGTCTTTGTAGCTCTAGTTCCCGTTGTCTTTTTTGTTCTTCCTCCCGCCGTCTTTGTAGTTCTAATTCATGTTGTCTTTTTTGTTCTGCCTCCCACTGTTTTTGAATCTCCAGTTCATGTTGTTTTCTTGCTTCTTCCTGATGTTGCCTTTGGACCTCCAATTCGCATTGTCTTTTTTGTTCTTCCTCATGCTGTCTTTGGACTTCCAGTTCAATTTGTCTCTTTGCTTCTTCCTGCTGTCTTTGTAGTTCCATTTCACATTGTCTCTTCAGTTCTTCTTGCTGTTGTCTTTGGACCTCCAGTTCACCCTGTCTTTTTGCCTCTACCTGCTGCCTTTGTGCCTCTAGTTCTTGTTGCGTCTTCTTTTTCTCCTTTTGGCATTGCATGTCCATGTCACGGGGTTTCCTCTCTTCCTGCTGTCTTTGTGCCTCTAGTTCATGTTGTGCCTGTTCTTGACCCCTTTGTTTTTGTTCCTCAAGTTCCTGAGATTTTTTTGGGATTTGTGCCTGCAATTTTTCAGGCCCTTCTCCACTCCTTCCCTGTTTTTCTTGTTCTTTTAGCCCTTTTACCTGATGATCTGGATCTTTTTTCTCTTCCATTTGATAAAGTTGTTCTTCCTGAAGTTTTAGTTTCTTCCCTACTTGTTCTCCTTGGCTTCCCTCAAATTCTTGAAGTCTTTTGTGTTCCATAGGGCTTTTGAATTTTGTTTCAGCCATTTGTTCCTTCTTCTCTGCCTCAAGTTTTATCCAGTGGTCTTGTTTTCGTTTTCCTTCAGTTTTCTGTTCCTGGACTTCTCCATGCTGGGTTAACTTGTCTGGTCTATAATAGCCATCATCTTTTGTCACTTTATCTTCAGTGCCCTGTGATTCTAGGATATCTTGTCCAAAGTCAATTTCTATTGCACTTTGTACCTCCTAGAATTGGGAAATAAAAATAGGTTTACTTAATGCAGTAGAAGGCTATTACAATCCAATTCCATTTTTTATAGAAATCTTACATGAATTACTGTAGTCCGCAGTTTACAACAATTCATTTAGTGACCTTTCGAAGTTACAAGAGCATTGAAAAAAGTGATTTATGACTGTTTTTCATACTTACAACTGTTGCAACATCCTCATGGTCATGTGATCAAAATTTGGATGCTTGGCAACCAGTTCATATCTAAGACAGTTGCACTGTCCATGTGATTTCCTTTGGGAATTTTCTGACAAGCAAACTCAATAGGGAAGCCAGATTCATTCAATAATTATGTTACTAATTTAGCAACTGCAGTGGGTTCACTTAACAACTGTGGCAAGAAAGGTTGTAAAATGGGGCAACATTCACTTAACAATGGTCTTACTTAGGCTCAATTTTGGGCTCAATTGTGGCCATAAGTCGAGAACTATCTGTATTTGTTTTTATAAATCTTAGTCATAATTTGCAACAAATTTTAATGTACTGTATATAACATTTCAACAGGCATAAAATTTTGAGACTGAGTACTTTGCTAAAATTCCCATTCTCTGTGTGTATGTGTGTGGTGTATGTATATGTATATATATGTGTATGTATGTATATATGTGTGTGTGTGTGTGTGTGTGTGTGTGTGTATGTAGGATATCTATATTTCTCTATCTATCTCTATATGTATCTCTATCTCTATCATCTCTATCTATATATCATCTCTATCTCTTTCATCTCTATATATCTGTCTATATATCTAGAAAAAGAGAGGGAGAGAATAGAATATATGTATGTATATTCTAAACACCCATGCATAGCATTGTTTTTTTGCGGGGGGAAACCATTAGCATTCTACCATTTAGAAAATGTATCCATTCAGAGATTCACTATTCATCTCAGAAAGTTTCCGAATACATAGCTGGCAAGATCTTGTATTCAAAGACATAAAGAAGAGCAATTTTTTCCCTTTAAATAAGAGAATAAGAACCCAAGATGCATGTATGTAAATGAGTCAAAATTCATAAGCAGTGCATCTTCTAGCATATGCCATTAAAATCATGCAGACTATAAAAAGAAAGAAGGCATAAATGCATACTATACTATGCTACACTATACTATATTACAACTATACTATACTGGTAACCAGTTGCCAAGTATCCAAATTTTGATGACCTGACCGTGGGGATGTTGCAAATGTCATAATTGTGAAAAATTTTCAGACCACTGTAACTTTGAATGATCACTAAATGAACTGTTGTTGAGGACTACCTGTACTGTACTGTCCTGTTCTGCGCTACGCTACATTACACTACAGACTACACTACACTAATATCACTACACTACACTAATATATCATGCAATGCCATGCCATGCCATATTTTTCTATGCTTATTAGTAATGCTTCAATGGATTGCTCTCAATTGTATCATAAGATTAAGTTATCCTGAGTCCCAGTTCTGGTGTATACTTGCGCAAAGAACTACAGGCTGAATGATAGCATTGTAAATGGTGAGGTAAAATGAAAATAAAATATAGAACATGCAGATGATAATGTCTTATCTGATAGAAACCTGTGTTAATTATATATATTTGTAATGGTGAACTAAGCAATCATTGTTATTACATTTCATTCTCGCCCAACCTTAACATGTACAAGTTTTTTCTGCTTTTAATTTATCTATAACAAAAGATAAAGATATATTTACAATAGTATATGAAAGATGTGATACCATAATTTACTCTTCAAATTGCTCAAGATTCTTTGAGATTTTGCCCAACAGATTTATAAAAGTTTCCGCGCCAATATAATATTTGTAGCTCGTGATTAAACAGTGAGATTCTTGGGACTCTGAGCTTGGTTTGCTTGTAGTCATTTCATTATCAGGATTGGTAATATCATTAATACCACCAAATGTTAGTAGTAATTACTGTAGTACTAGCAAATGGAGTTTGCTCCCTGATTATAGTAGTTTGTCCTATCAGTTTCTGGGGGGGGGGGGGAGTGGAGGTATGTGCTTTTCTCCTTGGTAGCTCCTTGATTAGGAAATTATTTTCTGTTAAGATTGTTTGTCTGGTGCTAATCCCTGCTTATCTGAGTGTTGGTTGCTGTAGAGCATGCCTTTTTGTTTCCTCCTTAGCTTTTCAGTGTCTTTTTTAAATGGTGTGTAAAAATCATTTATCTCTACAGTATATGCCTTTCCTTTACAGATGAATAGTTAAAAGCATATTGAATACAGGTCCGTAAATAAAATAGCAGAACCTGACAGTTATGACTTTATTTCTGAGAAATGATCATCATACAGCAGGGCAGTCAATCATCTTCCAAATGGCGTGAGGTTGAGTCACATCCATGAATACCAGCTGAAGTGTAATACTGAAAGATTTGAAGGTTACCTGCTATTCTTAGAAGAGCTCTGTCTCTTACAATCAAGAGCTAAAATTAAGACCTCCGTAGGAAATCAGTTCAATACCTTTGACAATCTGTGCTTTTTGGAAACCCTCTGGTTCTTTGGCCTGACTGACAGTTTGTGCTTTGCTGCACTGTTGTCCAGACAAGCAGTGGCGAAAGGGATGGCATCAAGGTTGACCGTTTCGATGGTTCCAGAAGGGGAATGGTGTCTTTTGGGCCGAGATGACACTCTGACAGGCGTCACCTAGAGAAATCCCAAGAAAAAGGAAAAATGAGATCCTGCATTTAAAGCAAAACAAACTCCAAATCTAGTAACCACTCTAGAAATTGTTGTGGCCTGCCAGCAACCAGCAGAGCTGGTGGCAGACTCAGACGATGAGGAGGTTGAGGAGGAACTTGGGCCAGTTCTGGAGTCTGGGGAAGGCTCTAATGAGTGCTCTGCATCAGAGGTAGAGATGGGGCCAAGGCTGTCTGACAGTTGCCAGCAGCCTTCAGAGTCAGAAATCAGTGGGGCAGAAGAACAGCTGGAGCCTGTCTCCGATGTGCACATGCGAAGAGCTGCCAGGAGAAGGGAACAGTTAAGGAACAAGGGCCAACTCGGGAGTAAAGGCACAGGTGGACGGTGACTGGCGAAGCGAAGGAGAATGGTGTGCAGGGGAGGGGAGTTTTCAGGAAACAATTAGTTCAAATCATTAGAGTGAAGATCTGTTCCTGATTTCTTGCCAAGTAATTGTAGCTCCAGCATGGTATTTGTAACATATCAGCCTGTCCACTCTCCAAGCCTGATAAAGGTCTGCAGTGGGACCTTTTGCCAGGACTTTACTGGAGAGGAATTCCCTTTCACCTAAATAAAGAGGATTTATTGGGACGAGGAGTCTGATTGTTCATCTTGGGAAGCCTAGGTCAAAACAGAAATGAATTCAAAACCATGTTCGGGAATTTCTTTTATTCCTTTCCTTCTTCATTTTTATAGCTTCTTGTGCCCCAGAATGGCTTCAACAACTCTCAGAGAGAGTGCTAATGGCCAGACGACTGCAAGGAATATAAATCCATCCATCCCCCAACATTTAGTTACAACTAAAGAAGCTTTTTGGAGGCGAAGCAAACATCTTCAAAGAAAAGACAAGGAAAGTCCAGTTGCCTTTTTGAAAAGCCATCTTTGCCATGATCTTTCTTTTAAATGAAGAATTTTAATAGAAATCTTTTGACATCACGCCAGCGTTTCTCACTCTTGGTGACTTTAAGATAGATGGAATTCAACTCCCAGAATTCCCTAGCTAGCTATGGCAGTTCTACGCCAGCCATGCTGGCTAGGGAAGTCTTACCTGTCTTAAAGTTGCCCAGGTTAAGAAAACTTGCTTTAGACAATCACTTTTGAAAATTGTTGAAGTGACTTTGAAATAGAATCTAGGCAAAGAAGAAGTGCAGTGGGCAAATCTAGTGGGGTACAGATGCTCAGCAATTTGAGCAATGAATTTTGTTCTCTACTATTGGTTGCAGTTTGCAGTCCTAATGAATGTTGTGTTTAAATAACATGAATAAAGATAAAGTGAAAATGAATTCAACTTCACTTTGAGCAGCAGAATAAAAATGAGCAAGCCGTATTATCTCTTGCCACCTAATCTGGGTTGAATTTCCTCTGTATCTTTTTGTGTGTCTGTGTGCATGTGTGTGCATTGAAGAATCCCTTTCTTGAATCTCCTTGGCCATTGACAAGGTCTTTTGAGATGAATATGAAAAGATAGATTTAAAGGTTAAGGCCAGGGTCAGCTGGTTGCAGATGTTTTGTGAGAGATTGTTTGGTTGAGTTGCAGCTACTTCTGCTGATGATGGAATTTCAAGCGGCAGTCTTGACCAGTGGGTGGCTCGTGAAATAGGGGTTTTGTTTTCACCATTGATTCTCAAAACCACAAATGCACATGTACACATGAGATGAAGTGCCTGCTTTATTTATTTATTTGTTTGTTTGTTTGTTTGTTTGTTTGTTTGTTTGTTAAATAAATAAATAGAGCTTGGGGGGATCATAGTTGGTTACCAATCTTTTAGGTGGTTATATGCTTCTGAGATTTGTGTTGTATAGCATTTACTGAAGAATTGATGATTGGGAAATTGTTGATGGAGTGGGAATATGTCTTTAAAAATTATGAAACGGAAACATGCACAAACAGGGGTTAATAATGGTAGTTATCGAAGAAAGATTTGAAATAGTCTGCTACGCAGTTTATTAAGGGAATTCTAATCCATTCCTGAAAATGGTTTGAAATTCCACACACTAATATTTTATAAGAAACATCTTGTTAAAACAAAACAAAAAACAAATGGGAGCAAGTGATGTCTTGAAAAAAAAACTAAATAAAGTTTGTAAAATAAAATAGCCTTTGAAAACAATCTAGAAAAATATATGAACGAATCAAAATGTGTTTCTTTAAGGCTCAATTCTTCCTTTGATTTCACCCCTTAGGGAATTGGAATGTCGGGTGGTGAGAGAAATACACAGTTCACTAATTTGTGTTTACTTGGCTATAGAATTTTTTCCTCCCTTTTTCCCTTTTGTTCAACAGTGCTCAGATTCTGGTGTTGATATCCTATCTTCATCACAGATGCATTAATTAATATACATACAGTACAACATTATACTTTCCTATGCCGGATTAAGTATTAAATATAGTGTAGTGTATAAAATATTAAAATATGGGTCATCTTTTACCCTAAACATATCTAAAATGGCAAAAACATATTATAAATATTCAAAGATATAAACTCTCTATAAACATATATATGGCTATTAAAAATAATAAAATCTCATATCTCTTTAAAAAAATAATTACATAGAAAGATTTAACATGGGGGAAGCTGGGACAGACTTTGTCAAAGTCCTGCAATTGAGCATGATAATATCCATCTAGAACAGTGTTTCTCAACCTTGGCGACTTTAAGATGTTTGGACTTTAACTCCCAAAATTCCCCAGCCAGCAAAGTCCAAACGTCTTAAAGTCACCAAGATTGAAAAACACTGATCTAGAACTTAGATGGGAAATCTCTGACAAATCAACTCAAAGTGGGATAATAAATAGCTAAAAGAAGGCCAGTAGTCCATTCATTATTTATTTCTGTTGTTAATTTCCGTGATTTATCTTTGTAATTTCTGAGCAGTCAACAAATCTGGAGTTTTAACCAGTTTTTCAATCCTTATGAAATGTATATCATTTTTGTAGATGGGAGATTGCCTGGACTACTAGTTCCTGCAGTTTTCTTGGAAGTAGCTTGTCATTGCCTGCTCCCTAGAGCTGAGAGAAAGTGACTGGCCCAAGTGGCTGAAGTGGGACTAGAATTTACCCTCTCTAATTTGATTGTTTGTTTTCAATCTGATGCCTTAACTACCACACCAAACTGGCTGTCTCACATCTATTTATATCTATATCATATTTTTATAATTTAATATCATATTGTTTAGATGCGATGTGAAGGTTTGGCTCCTCATTTTGAGGGAGAGTAAAGCTCATTGCTTCATCTTTGATCTTTATATTTTATTGACTTTATTGCAATTTTCATTCTTGTGAGCCACCCTGAATCACTGACAGTTGGGTGGCATACACATTTAATAAATAATTATATAATTATAATTATATAATATAATATTTATATTATATAAAAACCTTTAAAATATCTCTGGCACACCCCTAAAAATTAATGTGCCCACCCTAACTATGATTCTGAAGCCCTTTGTAAAAACTGCAGGAAACAGTAAGCAAATATTTAGAGAACAATAGAAATTTAAGAGATTCTCCTTTGTCAATTAGAGAGTTACTAAGATAAAAACTTGTTTCAATTATCACCATATTAACCCATTTTATATTAACATTCTTACCCGTTTTACCCATTTCCTTAATATCGCATTATGCAGGTAAACTTTTATTACCCTATCATCATAGATGATTTTTTAAAAGGAAGGAATTGTATATAAATATTGAGTGTGTGAATGTGTGTGTTTGAGATCTGAGTTGGTTAATTTTTAAAGAAGAAGGAAATAGTGTGATTCTTTTGAATAGCAAGAGAAAATTCAGAAATCCTTTGTGTAATCTGCTTCCTGTCATTTTTTTTCTAAAAAACCAAATCTTCCTGAAATTCAGTTAATAAGCAGGTTTTAATTCTGTGACCCACATTTTATACCTGTTATGGATAGGGGTTTGGATGATACCTTCTTGCTTCAGGCATTTGAAATATAACAATTAAAACTAAAACAATCCTTTTCAGCTTTTAATAGTTGCTAAAAGTCGATGTCAGGAGCTAAGAATATACAGTTCAGATCTGATGTTTGCCACCAATTCTTGAAGTTACTTGAGCTAAAAGTAGACACTCTCATCTCAAAACAAATTTCATTATGTATCATATTACAAGTAAAATTGACTATTCAATCCCAAAGGATTTATGGCTGGACAAGGATTAGCAGAAAAGAAATTTGACTGTTTCTCTTTTTTGCTTCTAATTACTTTTTTAAATGTCTGGAGTGACCAAGACTTTTGCCTTTCTCTTTCCTTTAATAGTAAAAAATGTCTCATGCGCTAAACTGTTTATGGAGAGATCTTGAAGGCTGAAACAAATCTGTGCTGCAAACGGTCAATAAAATGGAGCACATTTATTCTGATTTACACTTGACTAGAATGTAGGTCTCATGTGCTGAGCCTTCTTGTCAAATAAAGCAGGACTAAAGGATTACATACAATCAACTTGTTTATTTAGCTGCATCGTTATCTCTATGTGAAATAACAGGGGCTATTAAATCTATGGAAATATCAAAAGCTCCTGGAATTGACTGTTTTTAAATTCAGTAGTATAGGACATTTTGCTCCTCTGTCATTTGAGGTTTATAATGACGCTTTTCTGAATGAAATTCCATCAGCTTCCTTTAATGAAGCCTATATAATTATGATACTGAAGATTGAGAAAGAGTCTACTGACAATGTCAATTATCACTCAATTTTGTTCTTGAATGTTGATGTAAAATTTTGGAGAGCAATCCTGGCATGTAGCATGCAAATTATACTACCTTTGACTATCTATATTGCACAATCTGGCTTAATAAAAGGGCAAAAAAGTGCAGACAATACTAAATTACTGATCTATGTTTTTGATACACATTCAGAAAAATTGGAATTGTTGGACATTGAAAAAGTGCAGCTGAAATTTATGGAACAGGTTTTGGTTAAAATGGCTTTCTTTCTTATTAACTGGATTAAGATTTCTAAACATTCACACCGAGTTGTTACAGATGGATTTTCCCCCCTTCATGTATTAAGATGTCTCATGTTCTTTCTGCTGTCCTACATTTGATTTATTGGAACCATTGTCTGGTGCTATTATGATATCCATGGACTTTTATTGCCATAAAAGTGGTTGAAACTAAAGACAATTTGTTACTCTATGCTAATTATTCATTTTGTTTGATAATCATAAATGACCTTTACTGACATTTTTTGATATAGTACAAAATGTCAGTAAATTATGAGATTGGTCAATTAACTGGAAAAAATATACTACCCAGCGTTTCTAACATGTCAGTGGATACTTGTAAAAAATCGAGATTGGTCTATTTCAATTCCTTTCACTATCTAGAAAAAATATTTCAAGAAAAATCTCTTTATTTGAAGAATCTAAATATTTCAAATTGTTTTAAATTAATATTGCCGTAAATACTGTAGTTAAAAATCTCCATGATGATGGACCATAAATATTGTAAAAAGGAAAATACATGACTACACACACACACACACACACACACACACACGTGTGTGTGTGTTTCATGTGTTAATAATGTTAACAATAATAAACTATTGAAAAAGTTGCTATAGAGAGACAGAGTCTATATTTGTTATTGATCGGAAACCCCTTTTGGACATTTGGCAACAAACAGAAAGAAGAGGGCCATGTTGTAACCATAGAGTAAATTTATTATTGTACTTCTAATTGCCATAAAGAAGATTGGAAGCTATCTCTTTGTACTTTTTCCTTTCTTTTCTATTTTCTTTTATTTTTATCCATTCTTTCACTTTCAGTTTTCTCTTTGATTCCTTTCTTTTTCTTCTCTGTTTCTTACTTAGAGTAGAATAGAATAGAATTCTTTATTGGCCAAGTGTGGTTGGACACACAAGGAATTTGTCTTGGTGCATATGCTCTCAGTGTACATTAAAAGAAATAGT
>JANHFJ010008207.1:17068-29979 GCA_032468195.1 Cerberus rynchops
TCGGAGAACCAGTTGTTAGAAGAAATCTCCTTTTGTTTTTTTCCACTTTACAGGGATAATCCTGTAAGGAAGGCAGGAAAAAAAACCAATTCTGATGGTGTTTCTAGCCTAAGCTTTATTGCCCTGCTTACAGAAACTTACAGAAACTGCCCACCCGGTCACATGACCCCCCCCCAGCCATGTTCACCAAGCCACGCCCTCAGAACCAGTAGGTAAAAAAAATTGAATTCCACCACTGGTCCTCCCCTCCCCCATAGTTCATTAGAAAGCTGAGAAGTGATAATAGTTGCAACAGCAAAAGCGCCTTTTGAAGCTTGACACTGAGTCTATGTTATATTGTTTCTTGCTCCTTTGCACACTCTGTACTTTGAATCATTTAACGATTTGTCAATTTTGGCCTTCATTGCATTAGTTCAAATAGTTTGCACTTGAGCAGTCAAAATCAAACCTTTAGGGTTTTTTTTTTTTGTTAAATGTTCCAACTGTAAGCCATTGCTAGATTTTATCTTTATTCACTTTTCCCTCTATTCCAATGGACTCTGGGTGGCATTTAAACAAGAAATGAATAGGAGCTCCTTGAAATTGTAGCTTGAAAGCTTGGCTTCTCTTAGGAACAGAGATTAACAGAAACAAGAGAACCAGACTGTCAAAGTGATCAAGAAAGCCACAGAGATAAGAAGACATAGAGAAAGAAACTTAGATAGAACTAGTACAGTTTGGAGCTATGCTGTTCCCTCAGATGTTAAAGTAAATAAATATTTTTACTAGGCAGTATAAGTTTGGTCCAGATCACTCACTGTAATGGGAAAATATTTCAACTTGCTCAAGTCATGTGGAATTTAAAAGATCGTTTTAACATAAGTGTGCATATTACTGGGCTTCAACCATATTCAGAACTCCAAGATCTGTTCTAAAGTTATGATTTCAGGACTAGCAGAGCAGTATAAAATCCTATTAGCACAAGATAAGGTAAAGTAAATATTTATGAGGGACTACTTAAAGAAGCCAAGAATTGAGATGAATGAAGCCTACAGACAGGTCACCTTGCCAGGCCAAAATAGTTTTGATAGGTGTCAAGTTTAATAAGCCAATATAATTCTGGCTAATGAATGTTTAGAGACACCATCACATCTTTCAACACCCCTCTCCATTTTTCTCCCTTTATTAAATAGAGGTTGTAGAGCATTGTGGTGGCCTAGTGATGAAGATGCTCACCTCCCACTCAGAAAGTTGAGAATTCAATCTTAGGCAGTGACAGATGTTTCTCTGTCAGGGTGTAAATAGAAAATATCTGCTGTGAACACCATATAGGCATCAGGAAGGGCATCCGGCCAGTAAAAGTTCAGCTCCATTCAGTCATCCCGACTCCACTTTGAAGAAAGGGATTACAGGGTCATTAAGAGAAAAAAACTTGAAAGAAGTTGTAATATTGTATTTTGTGTGTCAGAATGCCCAAAGCAAAAGAAAAGCTATCAAATCTCTGAAGGCCCCTCAGAAGTCTTCAAAGACTTTTAGAGCCACCTAATTTGATTTGTTGCTTCAAAGCCTGTCTCTGATTAGATCTGTGAGTTGACTTCAAAGTGACAATTCAGTCAAAGAATCAAATTGCCCTTTCATACTTCATACAACTCTATTCAAAATCATTTGAAAAAGGGGTAATTCCATCACATAATCTCCTGCCCAACTGACAGTAGCCAACGTAACTTGTTGGCAACATGGCAACCTGAAAAATTGCATCTTCTTTTCCTAGTCCCCTTGATACTTTGCTTTCTAACTGCAATTAATTTAGCCTAGATTCAAACATATATTAATGTATCTGTGTATGTGTGTGTCTGTATAATAAAGCTTTTTTAATTTCAGGTTTAATTTCTGGTTTAGCTTTATTGTTTATGTTGACCCCGTACAACAAATAATTCATTTTATTTTTGTGGCTTTTGTTTCCTATGTCTTTGTATAATATAAAGTTCCCTCATGCCAAATTCAGCTCTTGGTGATCAGAAGGGGCATGTCCAAATATTCTTATCATTTCTCATTGTAGCTTTCCTAGGAGTATTTAAGATTATGTGATCTCCTCATCACATGTAATTGTGCAATTATGAATAAATGTAATAAAATAAATAAATGCATGTCTTTATTTTATACATAAAAACCTATTATACATTTCATTGAGGAACTGCTTCAGGTTGTCCTTTCCTAGGACTAGATCAATGGCAGAGAGGAACAAAGGGTGTCAGTTGTTTTATGGCATAGCCTCAAGAACACACCTGCTTATTGAAAACAGGAAAAAGTCATTTTGGTCTAGTGGTTAAGGCATCAGGCCAGAAACCAGGAAATGATGAGTTCTAGTCCCACCTAAGGCATGAAAGTGAGTAACCTTGGGTTGGTCAACCTTTCTCTCTCTCTCAGCTCACTAGGGAGTTATTTTGGTGGGGAAAAAAAATAAGAGGAGGAAGAGTATGTTCACTACCTTGAGTTATTTATAAAAACAGTAAAAGTGGGATAAAAAAAATTATTCTCCATAAAGACTATTGTCTTCAACCAATATTCAATGGTGGTAGGTTTTCTTCTGTTTTAGATAGGTAATCATGGCTAATAGACATTTTAAAAAAGGGTGAGCCTAGGCAATGTTATCTCATTCATGATTTTCAAACTTTTCTATAATTTATTATTTTTCGAAACCAAGACTTGTTTCTGACATAAAGAAATGTGGATTTTCTTTAAGTATTCAGTTTCCCATGGCAGGCATATTTTGTATTCAACTTGTAGAGTTTAGTGTGTAATTTTGCCTTATCAACACATTTTCTGCACAATTTATGTTAATATTTGTTATATACATACTACATCCTTCATGGGTAACTTCCCATTTTATGCCTTTTTGTATGCAACTTTAAAAATATTTTAAATGCCTCTTCCACAAATATATGTTTTTAATGTAATCGAGTTAAGATTGTATCATAGACTATTCTTAGTACTAGCATTATTTGCATCTTGATGAGCATTCTGTAGGTGTTTTTTGCACCAATAGTATAAAAGACAGGAGTAACATTTTCAGCTGTTTGTTTTCTTGACATTCTAAAGCTAACTCCCAAGTCTGCAACATATTTTAAACACATTTGAAATTAATGATGTTTGAGGCATCATTTGAACCCCATCAAATCTTTGCAAGGTGTTTAATTTGTTGATGTATTCCTGGGTACCAAACAAAACTACACAACAATGAACTTCTAATTCACTACACCTAGATATGTAACTCCTCCAATACGAAGCTCTCACCTTTGACAGAATGGTGAGTCTCAACCCCATGCAATACATTCAAGTGTGAGTTTATCATAGCACTGATAAAACTCCATAAACAATACTATAGCCTTGAGACATTATTGGATCTCTTATAACTTTTCTTTGAATTATCTCAGCTCTGATGATGATGTCCATTCAGTCATCATCATGACTGAATGTCCAACTCTTGACAATTCTCTCCCAGCTCTCACACACCTTCTGGTCTTGCACTGATTCTTTGAATTTTTCTATGTTCTGTCAGCTTTAATGGTGTCCAGCCATTGTGTTCTTTGGAGGCCTGGTTTCCTTTTACTACTAACTCTTTATATAATTGCCTTCTCCAGTGAGTTACCCTACATGCTATGGCTAAAACAATGAGACACAGTTTTGTGATGTTTCCTTGTAGTGACATGTCTAGTGTCATGCACTCTAGGTCTTGCTTTTGGGGCATCTTTGCTGCCCAAGGAATATGTAGGAGCCTGCTTTAGCAACACAGCTCAAAATCTATCAATTTTCTTCCTGCCTTGCTTATTTAAGGTCCAATTTTCACAACCATAGGTAGCTATAAAGAACACAAGAATGTGAGTTAACCTACATTTGATTGCCAGACTGATGTCCTTGCTTTTCCATATTTGGCTCATGTTCATCATTGCTGTGTGACCCAGTCAATCCAACATTTTATTTCTGGGCTGCATTCATCACTTTGAGTTACCTGCAACCCCAGGTAAGTGAATTTTTCCACACATTTTCTTCATGGCCAGTTTCTATTTTGATGTTTTGATTCCTTCAGGAAGTCATGAGCTTGGCCTTTTTGATGTTCAGAAAGAGACCAAAATTCTTTCTTTCTTCTTTGATTTTCTTGAACAGATGTTCCAAGACTTCTTTAGTTTCTGAGAGGATAATTGTATCATCAAGATATTGAAGATTGTTGAGATTTCCTCCTCCAAGCTTTACTCTGATTTTTGATTCTTCAAGATCTAGTTTATGTAGACTCTCCATTTCTGTAAGAAAAAAAAACATCAAAGGGATCTCAATTTCAGGTGGCTTTTTCATTGTTAATCCTATAGAAATAAACATGATGAATTGCCTTCATCTCCATTATTGTATGTCCTTGCACAACTAAATTCCTGTATGCATTTTGCCTAACTAACTTCCCAGAAGCAAATTCCAGGGACTACCATCAACATCCCTTTTTGAGGATTAAAGATTGATAGTAGTGATTGATGATCAGTAACAAGGATAGACTCCCTTCTGTGTAAATACTTTTACACAGTTAACTTTTCAAACCAAGCTTAATGCTTCCTTTCTATTTGCACATAATTATCCTCTGCAGCTGTGAGCTTGATGCAAATGCAAATCAGGGATTCACTCCTGTTTTTCATTATGTATGATGTAATTACCATATTGATGCCATATTGTGAGTCATCATAAGGCAATTTCACTGCTAAATGGACACATTATCTGTCAGTGCTAGTGTGTTGTCACGATTTCTGTGATACTGTTTTGTCCAATTGCTACATTCTTCCCACTTGTACTTGAGTGTTCAAAAGACATAACATGTGGTTAAATTTAGCAAGAATCTGTTACAATTTATCCTAAAACAAGGATCATAAATTCTATGGTACATTTTATGGCCTTGGGATGTGTTTGAATTATCTCTCTGCACTTGCTGTAGGCCTTGTGTGTCACTGGTATGAATATAATATGTAAGAGCTCTTCAGGTTTTGTAGATGCTCCTCATGAATTTTGTCCTCTAAGTAGCCCTGTATACCTAGATAAACTTGTAGACCATGGCCCATAGTTCTTTTTCAAATGTTTCGAGCAGTGTTTCTCAACTTTAACAATTTTAAGATGTGTGGATTGCAAGAACCAGAATTCTCCAACCAAAATGTCTGGCTGGCAAATTTTGGCAGTTGAAATCCATGCATCTTAAAGTTGCTAAGATTGAGAAACACATAACTCTTAGCCTGTAATTGTTTTTTCAACCAGTCACAATCCCAATTGCTGTTCTATCCACTTTCACAACATATTAATCCAATGCATTATTATTGTATTTATCAGTTAAGGATCTCCCTTAGATTAGAATTATTTTCTCTTCCAATGTATCATTTAAAATGTATTTCTAATGGCTTTAATTTAACATCTCTGAAATGCCCAATTGATGCTATGATATCACTGATTCAGAAGGTCCAGCATCCAATTACACTGGTATAATTTCACCATTCAGTTCTAGAGTCTACTATTATTGCTGAACAGATTTCACCTTTTATGCTATGGATTTCCAGATCACCTTTCCTTGTTCCACTTTCATTATCAAATTCTTCATATATACTGCAGCAGTATAACTGCACTCTTTTTAAACAGTGGCTTAAGTTATTGATCAAATGATTTGCTTTTTTTATGAGCGGCAAACTCTGTGAATATGCCACACTATATTGGTTTTCCATTTCCTACAAGTTTCTCCTTTAAATCTGCATTTTGTTGATGGTTGTGAATTTCTGCCACAATGATAACATACTTCATTTTGACATATTACAGTCCTTATTACAAGCTTATTCACATTTGTGTTTGTACCCCTGACTACAACTTTTATAGTATCTCTAGCAGCAGTTTCCACGGGGATAGAAATTTTATATGCTCTCTTAAATCTTAAATAACTGGCATTGAAAATGGTATCTAGTTAGGTAACATCTGCAAACAAACAACTAAGCTCAAAGAGCACCAAAGATTCCATAGCTCTCTTAAATGTTAAATCAGAGCACTAACAGACACATTGCTTTTCTCAATAAAGCTAGCCATCTTGCTGTGCTTTTTTCTCTTTATTTACTGCAACCAGTTTAGTATTATCTTTATTTTGTTTGTTTCCTCCCAATTAGAAACAAGTTGAGTCTTGAGCACCTTATTTTTCATTCCACTTTTGTGCCTTTTTTTTACCAATCAAACAAAAGGTTCTATAGCCCAAGATTTCCCTGCTGCTTAATTTATTGAAACTTCTAGAAATAACTCCAGTGAATTTGCAAAAATTATGACATAATACGATATAGAATCCAAGGTAATCAAGTAAGAATTCAAAGAGGCTGAATCAGTCAATAACAACCCAAGAATATTACAAGGGAGATTATATTAGCTGATCAAACTATTTTGACCCCAAATAAAATGCCAGCAGATTCTTTTGTATTCTTAGAATAGAAAATGTATAGAAGGTAGTAGCAATGGGAGTGAAGTGGAAATGGAAAGTGGAAAAGAGAGCCCATTTGGTGCAGTAGTTAAAGCATCAGGCTGGAAACTGGGAAGCTATGAGTTCTAGTCCAACCTTAGGTGCAAAACCAACTGAGCCAATCACTTACCATCTGCCATAGGAAGCAGGCAAAGGCAAACCACGGTCAAGAAAACTGCAGGGGCTAGTCCAAGTGTTAAGTTGGGTGATAAGGAAGAAGATGACAACAGGGCTAGAACTTCTTGATTTATTGACAGTAATTCATAAAACACAATATAACACTGGCAGCTTTCTTCTGACTGGTCTCCCCTTTATACTAGAGCTGTCAGATGGCTCAGCCAATCATAAAGCTGCATTTTCCCTCTCAACCGGCACTTCCTTGCCCACACACATTCCTTAGTCTCTTCCTGGCAATTAGAGTATTCAACAGAATTCTATACCAAAGAATGAATAGAGCTGAATGAATAACTAATAACACTGTTTCCAGGGATTTACTAACTTTCTTTGTATCTCCTTAGAAAGACTTTTTAGAAGTCATATATATCCTTGGAGCCTCAGATGACACATCTCTTCTCAAGAGAGATACAAACAGAACAGCATCAATGGATCCACAGGGCA
The DNA here is from genome assembly GCA_032468195.1 of Cerberus rynchops. NCBI lineage: Eukaryota > Metazoa > Chordata > Lepidosauria > Squamata > Homalopsidae > Cerberus > Cerberus rynchops. Next base: position 24,180 of record JANHFJ010008207.1, read on the forward strand.
ACTCACAAACCAGTCCATAAGTTTACTCATTTGAAGTCAATTGAAGCTAATCCATTTCTTCTCTTTACTGATCAGCCATTGTTGCTTGTATAACATACAGTAAATCTTCCTTCACAACATATGGCATCTTAAATTAGAAGCATTCATTGTTAATGTCCTTTTTATTTGGGTTTTTTTGGGGGGTGCAGGTTCTATTGTAGCTTTTACAGATATCAATCTCTAAAATCTGGATGCTGTCAAAATAAACATTTGCCCTCTCTCAGGCTCTTATAATCACACAAACAGACTTTGTTTCCAGTTCAGCTCATCCTCCATCTTCACTTTCTTCACTTTCTATTTATCAGAAAAGGCTTGGATGTCACTGAAGCATTTTAGATAAATTGATTTTTATCTGTACTGTACTAAATCCCACACACACACTTTCCAATCCTCACTTTGGCTACAGAAACAAATTATGCTTTTTTTCCCTTTAACGCCCCACCCCACACACATACACATTCTGTGTTTAACACCTCTGAGAAACAAGATCAAATCTCGTACAGACCATTTTGAAAAGCCTGTGGTATATCAAACGTACCTGACAAGGCTGTTTATTCCTTTTGAATGGAACTTTTTATGTGAAATGTGAACAAATCCATCAAGGACATTAATATCTGGGCTACAAAAATCCTCACAATCACTGGATGTCAGAAACACCTTTTAGATGTAATGTAGTAATCATTTATATTTTTGAAGATTTTTCTAACCTATTTAAATTTATTCTATTATCTATAGTTACTAGTTTTATTTCTGTGCTGCCCCACTCCTCAAACACCTGTGCTTCTACAGCAAGATTTCTACAGGTGTTTATTCAAACCCCTCCCCCCAAAAAACAGGCTTTTGGAAACACCCCTGTTGTGCAGGTCTGCATTCCAAACTCATCAAGGAAAGAGTCACTGGGTATCCAAGCCAACGGGCACACACAAAGTCCAGGATATCAATTCAAATGTGTCAGGATACATGGCACAAGCACACAAGGCACAGAACTGGGCATATTGCTCCAGCAACACTCATGTCCTCAGGACGGTATTAAATAGGCAATGCCAGTGCAGCCCTTCATGAGAGGTGAGGTTGCCTCCTCATGAGTAGCCTAGCTGACCAATATTGTGCCTGTCTCTCTCTGCTCTATGTGTCCTTGGATCAGGAGGAGGTGTGGACTCCAACTCCTCATTGCTAATGAGTAGCAGCTGCTCCCAATCATAGCCTGGAGCTTCCTGGCTAACTGTAGTTGTGCCTTACTTCACTCATTTCAGTGTGTCCCTTGTCTGATTGACCCAACTGAGGCTGCTCCATAGGGTTAGTACTCGCCAAACCCCAATTCTGACCAACATTTGGCTCCATGCTGTTGTCTCAAATTCTCCCTCCTCTTCTGAACTCATGTCCTAAGAGGTGATGGGTGTGTGTGGATGCATGACAACTTCTTGCCTATGAAATCCATGTTGGATACATTATACCATGAAAGTAACTTAAGTCATTATACTGTATTTTTATTAAAGACTTAGCATAAAGTGTGCTTACATCCCCAGTGACTTTCACTACAAAACATAAGGTATCCATACTCCTGTGCATGTATATAGAAACATATACAAATTTCTTATTCCTTATACTTATTTCTTCTTATTATTATTAGAATAGGCCTGATGCCAACACAAATTGTCTTGTCTCAAGCTATGCTTCTTAAAAATAGCAGAATTTGATCCTTTACAATCTGAAACTTACTGTACTGATGTCAAAATGATTGGTCCCACTTCTTATATTGCCTTTAGAATCATTTTTTAGAAATAATTGGAGTGCTGAGTTAGTAATTTACTTATGCTAATGGTTTTTTTAAATTATTTTTTCCCATGATTAGAACAATTTAGATTTCACTGCTTGTCCTCCCCATTTTCGTAAGAAATACAAATAGCCTTTATGTCACAAGTATTAAAAGCATTCCTTGTTTGTTTTGTGATCAGAACCTTGTTAGTTAGAAAAATGCATATTAGTCTGATCTTTAGAATATCAACAGTCTAATGGCCAGTGGAATATAGTACCAAAATATTAATACAAATATATTTTATTTCAAAAACAAGGCAGCATAATCTTTCCTCTTTAAAATTAAATATAATAGAATCTGCTATTAACATACTATTATTACTATTTACTAACAAGCTTTTGCAATGTTTAAGATTCACTTTCAAAAAGGGGCTTCAGAACATGCAACAACTGTTAGTAATTCATTCAACCATAAGATCCTGGGGAAAAAATCATAGCTGCTTGAATAAGTCACAGCCCTGCGTTAGTGGTTCGCAAATCCATTGTAAATTCCAAAGGGCTCAATGCACATTTTATCAGTTAAAATAAAGACACATTTTAATGTAGATAAAGCAGGGGATATTCACAGCGTGTATGTTATGTCTATGTTCACATGTCAAGAAAGAGCAATGGACACAGCAGAATAGGAGCCCTGCACCTTTACACCAGAGATGAAATTCAGCAGACCTGCTAGAACCAGTAGTAAATTTTCTAAGCAGTTCAGAGAACCGGTTGCTAGAAGAAATCTCCTTTTGTTTTTTTCTACTTTACAGGGTTAATCCTATAAATGAAGGCAGGAAAAAACATTCTGGTGTTGTTTCTAGCCTAATCTTTATTGCTCTACATACAGAAACTGCCCACCCAGTCACATGACCCTCCCAGCCATGCCAACCAAGCCACACCCACATAACCGGAAGTAAAAAAAATTGAATTCCACCACTGCTTTACATGTGCACACATAACACAAGTAAAAAGAAGTGAACTTTGATTACACATTAGCAACCAGTGTTGTGCCTTTTTAGTCCCTCCCCTTCCTCCCCCAAATGATTGGGGGCATATGACTGCCAAATATTCCTGAACTCTCTCCCATGTTTGGCCAGTGTCCCCAATCATTTTCTTCCCAGAGTGATTCACTTGCTATATTTATGTTGATTTTCTCTTGATAAACGCTAGAAGTTGCACAGGTAGCTTCAAGATGCAGATCGCCAATATAATTTCATTGCAAAAATTAATGGAACAGCTGTGGAGAAGATGCCAGTGACTGCTACATGCAACATTTAGAGCAGCTTTCCCTCAGTATTGGAAAGTTTGGCAGATAAAATGCATGAAGACCCATGCATATTAACAAAGATGCTGTGTGCAGCAACAACGCTCCTTTGCGACCTGACAGAAGAGCCCTATTGGCTCCTGACTTCATTGGACAGGTAAATGAAGGGGGAAGAAGGGAAAGATAGAAAGTGATGCGCTGAAAGCCACATACTGCAGGATTTACCCTTCCAAGATACTGGGAGTGCCTCATCAAATCAGCTCTGTTTATAACATATCAGATAGGCCCCCTTTAAAATTGGAAGTTGGAAGTCAGCCAGGTAGGTCCATCTTGTACATTAAGCATTAATTTTTATGGTTTGCTGTTGCCTGCTATTAGAATTATGACAGACAGCTCTCAGTCACACAATTTTTGCAATTATACAAAATGGTTCTTTTAGGTGGAAATGTAATGAGATGTTGTTATAGAAGAAAACTGTAGCAGAGAATTGCAAAAAGAAGTTAAAATATATTTTTAAAAAAAAAAATCTTAATAAAAGTACAGAAGGTAAGAATGGTTTGGGATACAAGCAATGCTTTTGTAAAAGGATATTTTATACAATGTAAGTCAGGGGTGTCAAACTTGCAGCGTCACGTGACCTATTGTGACTTTTCCCCTTTTGTTAAACTAGGCATAGGTGTGGCCAGCGTGTGACACATCCAGCCTGTGGGCTGCAAGTTTGACACCCCTGATATAAATTAACTTTTTTAAAAAGGCAAGAGCAAACCCAAATAATTTTGGATAAGATAAAAAAAATGGAAGAAAAAATTACCAGGGAGGACAACCATTAGCTTCTATCTATGTTAATGGTGAGAGAGATGGAAATAAATATGAATTATGCAAAACAAATAAATTTTGAATTTGCAAGTAAACTGGGGAAATGTTTGGAATATATATTATGAGAAGAAAAAACGATACGAAAGTTACAAGAACGAAATATTTTAATAACATGTAATCCAAATATATGAAAAAATATTTCATCCATATTACTTTATTTTATATAAAGGTCAAGAAATTCCCTTGGAAAAAAGTTGATGAATATTTACATAAACAAAGTTTACTGAAGATCACAGAGAATCAAAGACAAATTTTGAATGGACCAAGGAAAGTGTATGAAACTATTAAAAATGTTAAAGCAGGGAAAACATCAGGTCCAAATATGTTAATGTCTTCTTATAATAAATATTTTGAGGATGAGCTTTTATAATCTTTACAACAAGTAATATTAGTTTGGAAAGATCCTTGATAGGTGAAAAGAAGTTAATCTAGCATTAATACCTAAAGAAGACCAAATATTGACTTTAATATGAAATTATGGATCAATATCTTTATCAAGTAATGACTACAAAATTGTTTACTGAAACTTTTGACTGAATGGTTGAAAATAATTTTATAGGACTATTCATAAAGATACACTGCATTTATCTTGCAAGTAAAAGACACTTGCTAGATATTCAAAATATCCTGGAGTATTTAGAGATATTTCATGCAGTATTTTCTAAGGAAACTGGTAATAAGAAGGAAGGAGGGGGAAGAATGAAACGAAAGCTCTACAAAGTCCGCAGATACAATACAGGGAGCAGCTTTAACCATCTGAGGCAAAAGTGTTGTCACTGTCATTTTGTTTTAATCTAACGTGACAGGCTGAAAGCAAAATGTTATTATACACCCTAGCTTGGAAGAGAAATGAGACACATGAAACAGAGGACTGAAAACAGAAAGGCAAAATGAATATTGTAACTATTGCCAACAGGTTTCAAAGAGGTAAAATTACAGGTTTTATTGTCATGGGGCATTGTGCCAGAGAATGACATGGCTTTGATGCAAATAGTGATGAGAGCATTTTCTTGAAGAAATGCTGTAGGTGGGAATGACTTTTGGCGCAGCCCCCTCTGGACAGTGCTCTGGGGGTCACAATCACTGAGGACAAGAGGCTTGAAGAGAAAATGACCACTTAAATGAACTGTAACTGGTGTTCATATTTCCCATTACTAAATCATTTCATTAGCAATGGAGGAGGAGGAGGAAGAAAAATTTCTACTTTCAAACTTTCAAAGAGATATAGATAAATGAAAGTTCAACTTTAATTTGAACAACTCTAATGGCTAGAGAGAAACGGTGACAATTAAAAGATTTGTGGCAGAGATGTCCAACCTTGGCAACTTTAAACTTCATCTTTGTGGACTTCGTCTCCCAGAATTCCCCAGCCAGAATGGCCTTAAAGTTACCAAGATTGGACACCCCTGATTTAGGGGATGAAAGGGAGAGTCCAAAAGCAGATTTCTGATTTAGGGTCCAGAGCAACTGTTGTTTGATCTGCGGCAATTCAGTGACAAAATATCTGAATTTTGGCAACCTAATTGTTTTCCCTTTGGGTTGAGAAATGGTGAGTCATCCTTTAAAATGATAGGCCCACCCAATCCTACATCTGCCTCCCATCACTTAGCTGTTGACCTGCTATCCTAACTCTGTTGTAAGCTAATATAATCAATTCTAAAAAGTACATTAGACCCAGAACAAAGAAGATTTCCCATCTATGGATTAATTAATATTTCACCTTGACTGTAAAAATGTCCCATTTCTGTATTACAGGGGTGGGCAACCTTGGCTCTTTCATGACTCATGGACTTCAACTCCCAGAATTCCTGAGCCAGCCATGCT
>JANHFJ010008208.1:0-11501 GCA_032468195.1 Cerberus rynchops
ATTTATAAACCACCCAGAGTAAATTGGATGGATGGATGGATGGATGGATGGATGGATGGATGGATGGATGGATGGATGGATGGATGGGTGGGTGGATGGTAGATGGGTGGGTGGATGGATTGATGGGTGAATGGATGGATGGATGATGGCTAACAGAAACCTCACAAATTATCTTGTGGTTTCTTTGCTTCTTCAAGAGAGCAATAATTATACAAATGGTCCCCAACCTTCCCAGCTTAGTGGCGTGGTGCAGTGGGGAGAGGCACTTGAGTGGCAGGCACATGTATGTGCTCCCTCCACTAGCACAAATGGAGATTCATAATAATATTATGAAATAATAATAATAATATTTGAAGCTCCACTCACACAAGCAAGAACTTGTGCTCGAGCAGAGGGTACTTGTACTCACACATGAAGCTCCACTTAAGCAAATGGAGCTTCACATATGAGCATAAGCACCCTCCACTCATATGAGTTGAGCTTTGTGCACGAGTGCAAGTGCCCTCCGCTCGTATGAGTGGAGCCTCATGTACGTGCACTTGCCCAATTTGTGCACTGCCTGGTTTCAAACAGAAACTGGGAAGTGCAAGAATGTAGTGGCTGCAACCCGGTGGTTGGGGACTCCTAAATTATACTACCAGCCATACATTTTCCTTAGTCTCTGCTGCATTGTTCTTATCAATCTTAAATTTAACATTAAGGGTTCAAAGCCTTCCAACTCCAAGCAGGATAGAATGTTTCTAAATTATTGGCTTCATACATCTTGGAACAATCAAGATTAAGACATAGTGAGGTAGACCATTACATGTATTGTTCTTCCACTTCATGCTTTTCTCTGATTCTGCTGCTTAATCATGTGTGAGACTGACCATATGACAGAAACCTTTTGCAAATGTTTTTTCACCCTCAGGAATCTTCTGTCCTCCAAGAAGGCAGTTAGAGTTACGTGGTCAGCCCAGAGTCAGTTAGAGTCAGGCAATGTCTGGCTTGAAATAAACAGATAAATAAATCAAATTCCTCTGAGGCACATTCACTATCAAGACTGTGACATTGGCAAACTCGAAAAACCAGAATCATTTGGATTTCTGGAAATATCTTTATTGCTAATAAGGTAGTATAGCAGAATATTGAAAGCCTGTCCAATTCAACATATACCTAGCATACTTAAAGCAGTGTTACAATACTCCCTAACTACCCCTGACTTAAGAATCTTTCCTGTAAAATCCCTGTTTTCTCCTCTAATAGCTGTGCACCGGTCTCCGCATTCCCAAGGTCTATTAGACATGTCATAGCACTAGCCCAACATCATGTCTTGTTCAAAAGAAATTTATTTCTCTCAGCAAAGCTACATTGGTGCCTACTACTGGTGCTATTGAGCCAGTGGCGCTTGTGCTTATCAGTCCTGCAGTAGACTAAATGCCAGACAAGCAGAAAACAATTAGCATATTTCCAATGGCTTTATTAGCTTGGTTGTAAATCAGCTAACAGATGCTAGGACAGCACAGTTGTAAATTAGGCAGATAATGATCTGAAGAGACTCTCACCTGTTAAAAAAAAGAGCAGGCATGTTATAGAACGATAGTCTAGAGCTGCTGATATCCACAATATCTTCTCCAAGGATCATAAATCAAAAACACATACATAAGGTTTGTCTAGATGTTTTCACAATCCTTCAGGATGAGGTAGAGAAGGTTATAATGGTTTCTTAGAAGCCATGTTTCAAATACAGTAGAACCTCACAAACAAAAAAGGAGAAAATTAATTCCCTGCAGTATAAACTCCATCATGACTTTCTCTTGCATCCGAACTAGTGAAGCTTGACTTTTCTTCAATAATACACTCAAACCATGCACACGCATACATATAGAGACAAATATTGGACATAATCTTTTCATTGATGATAACTGATTATTGCTTAATTCCTCTTTTGTATCCCCTTTCAAAGTCTCAGCAAGGAAAGGATTCTACCACTAGTAAAGCAGTTATATTTGTACTTTCTACCTAACTAGAAATCAAATCAAATCAAATTCAAATGTTATTGGATGGATGATGATATCATATGTATATGTAAATATATCAGAAACATGCATTAAGCTCATGACTGTATTAGATTAGATATAGTCACCTATTTTAAATAAAAGTTTCATCTTACATCGACATGTGTAAAATTAAGCCCAATTTTCAAGGAGAACACATACTATAGTATATGATTTCAAATTAGAAGTTTCTTTTTCTTCTTCTTTATTTTCTCTTTTATCATTTTGGGTGCCGAGGGATCAAATAAGAACCAATTACATTTATTTTACAAGTATTCTATTTTTCATTATTTAAAACAAGATTTTATTTTGTTCTAAATATTGAAACTTTTAGATGACTTCTATGATTGTAAATCAGTGGTAGAGTCAAATAAAATCCTTTATTACTGTTGATGACCAGATGTAGCTACAATTTAGTAACAACTTTGCAGGGATGAAAAGAGAGAGAGGTAAAGGTAGCTGAGCAATTTACACAAAAACAAGGAGAAAGGAGAGGAAAAGAGAAAACAGCAGGTAAGCACTGGAATACCAGACTATTTCTAAAGTATTAATAGTCTACTAGAATGTTACACGGCAATATAGATTTGTACATGCATTTAACAAGCATTTTTTGGCATTTTGCTTTTTATTACATACATTTTAGATTAATTATATTTCTACTATGTAACAAATACTGAATTATGTTTCTTTTTACCTGAAACAATATTTTTCATTCAACCTAGACCAATCAGCCCTCTTCTGGATCAGAACACCCCTGATTTCACAACATTTTGCTCTGTAGGAGAATGGTTGCAAGCAATCAAAATGGAAAGATACAAGGATAATTTTTCTGCTGCAGGTTACAATAACCTTGAGACAGTAGCCAGGATGACTATTGAGTAAGTGAACTATATGCTGATATTACTTAGTTCTGCTTATCTTGTTTAATTTTATAGTTCTGTTTAATTGGCAGAGGAGAAATGTTTGGACAGGTTATATAAAATTTATGTATTAAGAATCCCCAATATTTAGTCACTTGATTAATGCCTTACTTAGCCTTCTATTAAGGGGGGGGGGGGGTGGAAGTACCACAGAAAATTCTGGTCCCTTGCTAACATATTTTTTACTATTATAAAAGAGAATTTGACTTTGCAGGGTAAGAAAATCTATTATCATTTAGGGAGCTTGCTTCTTGCTAGTTAAGAACTTCAAGATGTTTAAAGAGAGTATTGACCAAAGGCATATTTTTATTACCCTTTCTTGGGTTTCTTTTATGCAAACAAGTGCTTCATATTGAGACATTTTCAACTACCTTACTCCTTGTGTGACAACCACACAAGGAGTAAAGAAGCTGTACTTCAGAGCAACGTGACTTGAGGACATTAAACATCTCAGTGTGTTTACTCTGTATGACAGAATGTCAGGGGAGTCTTAATAAAAGTTGTAAAATTTTAGGATTGCACTCCCTCTTTCTCTTCCTTTCAAAAAGAAAAGCAACAGCTATAGTTAATATCCTAAGAGATATCTGACCTTCACTGCAGAGGTCCTTGGAACATATACCCTTGCCAATTAATGGAAGATAATAGCTATTTTTAATATTTTATTTTTATTCACCATAGTCTATCCATCATAAAGCACCGTGCATGTATGCCTGGCTTTTCAAACGATTACTTCACCATGTAATGATATGGTGAAGTAATCACCTGAAAAGCCAGGCATGCCGATAGCGCTTTGAATATCATTTGGTTTGTATCCGTATTGCTGTTTCATTTCTGTTCCCCTCTACTGAAAGATTACTAATACTGAATTTTCCTCCCTCCCATAGCGACATAATGAGTTTAGGAATCACATTGGTTGGCCATCAAAAGAAAATCATGAGCAGCATTCAGACTATGAGAGCACAAATGTTACATTTGCATGGCACTGGCATCCAAGTGTGATGAGACATTTCTCCCTTCCAAGGGAGGTAATAGACTTGAGAGGACAGTGCCAGCCTTCAGTCTTCATGAAGTGCTGCTAGAAGACACACAATTTGACAGAGCCTTCATGCAGATGACAGAAGGCCCACCAGAAGCACCTACAGACTTGAACTCCTAAGTGCCACCAGAAAGTTACTTAAAAAGGGAAAACAGATCTACTAATGGCGGCAACAAAAAGAAGTGACAATAAACAAAGTACTACCTGAAACACCTACGAACACCTTGAACTCTCTAACCTCCTTTTTATCTAATGGACTTTTTAAAGTGTATATAAAGGATTTTAAAAGAAAGAATATATTTGTCAGATAAAAAAAATCACAATATTGTTAAAGTCAACAAATATTTTCCTTAAAACTTTCATTTCAAACTTGTTTTAAGAAATCAGTTGTGTTCCTTTTTCATATGGATCTTCTTTTAGTGTTGCATTTATATCTTTGGACCTTCTTAGTGCTAAGCATATGACACATTATTACACTGGGGAGTTTTGAAAGATTGTACAAGTTTCTATAGCCACAAGAAGTGTAACAGGGAAATGTGTATCAGGCTAGCAACTGGGTGGGTGAAGCAGGGTTGGCCAAGATTTTTTTTCTTTTTCTTTTTTCTAATTTTGGCATCTATTTTTGTCTGTTTATTCCACACCACATTGATGTGGTTTGCTAATTGGCAGGAAATCAGGAAAAAAATCATTGCCAAGAGTTCTGATATTTTTTAAAATAATTTTGTATAAGTAAATCACACGCTCTTCTTTAAACAGGAAATGAATAAAATGGTGAACCTAGCAATAATGTTCCCTAAAAATGCCTAGGCACTTTTAAAGAAATTGTTTGAAAGATGGTTTTAGTAGCTTGCCTGGGTTAAAGGAAGCTGTACAACTGCAACTTCAAATGGGCTGAAGCCCTTTCACAGAATGATTGATGGTAGGTGTATAAACAGAACAAGTACAAGTACTATAGTGTTGCTTAGCCTTTTAATCAGAGCACATTGGGTGTTTGTTCTTGCAGGGGATTGGGTGTATTTTTATTTTTTCAACAATGTACATTAGAAGGTCTAGGGGAAAAAAATGAGCATATGGCTAATATGAGATTAAGATGAATGTAGTCCCTCTTGCAGAAGTAAGAATGTGAGGATGCAATCCAGAGAAGAGTAGGCCTTCCTACACTGAATATAATTTCAGAAGAAATTGCATTCAGGTTGGTGGATACACTCTGTTTTTATCAGATGGGGCTTAGTTTCTATCCATACCTCTACCAATCATGCTGTTTGAAACATGGATAGCCAGATGACCTCACTTGTAGATTGCTTTCCTTTCCATAGACAACCTCATCTGTAGTGGCAAGCAATGACAGGACCCAGTCTGCAGCAATTCACGTAATTCTCACCAGTGTTGCCATTAATAATGTACAAGCCAGGTATGTATGTATGTATATATCTGGTCCACACTTTGGGACAAGCCCAGTTCACAATGAAGAAGTGAATACACATTGACGTGAATATGATTTCAAAAACGTAAGCGTGCTCCAAAGCTCGTAGGATCTAATGGGCCCCAACTCTACCTAACATTCTCTGGATTGCAGTTCTCTTGTGCAAGCTCTAATGAAATGAGTGACAGATGGACAACAGATAACAGGGCTTGCACGGGACGTATTCCTGTCAGATGGTGCCTTTGGATTTTCTATTACAGGTGTAGGAATATAAGGCAAGTGGCACTTCAACATTTCATTGGGTGTGTGTATGTGTGTATGTTTTAATGAGCTGCTCTAGGCGCATGCATTCAGAACTTCTGACTGAAAGATAGTTGTTGAGTGAGAAAACCCCTTTTTTTAAAAAAATACCAGTTTTAATTTAATATATGTGTACTTGAGTTGAGTGAAATATATAATTACCATAAGCAATAACAAAGTGTGTCGCAGGACTATATATGAAACAGGTGACTAATGCTGTCAAAAATATGAAAATCGTGAGCTACCCAGCAGTGAATAGCTGTACTTCCAAAGAGAACTGGGATGCTTCTATTGGTTTTCATGGAGAAAGATCCCAGGGATCAGTCATATAAATTAAGACTTGTTTGATAATGTGGGCATCCACAAAAAGAAAAAAAATGAAAAAAAAAATAACCCTGTAAATGTTCCTTTGTAAAACTTGTACATTTTATTTATACTGTCTTGTTTTGTACACACATTTATGTGCAGTGAGCTCTGAATACATTGAAAATGCACTATATTTTTCTATTTTACTTAACAGAGCATCACAAAAAGGAACATGTTTTTCAGTGCTATATAATGTGTTTCCCCACGTTTAGGACCAAAGATAGTTACAAAGAATTCAAATAGATAATTTGCCCTTCCTCCCATTTTCTTTTCCTTTTACAACACTGTACAATGTTTTATTTGTTGTTTTATTTATTTATTTTATTAGAAAAAATAATTTTGATTATGCTAATTTTTCTTCTTTCACCCTTTGTTAAAGAAATCTGTAAAAAAGATAAACAAAAATATTTGAATTAACATAATCCCATTACATAGACACTTCCATTTGTAATCTTTGTAATAGACTGTAAATATATTTTTGGAAATATAACTGTGAATAAGGGTTATTTGTCATTGTCTGTCTATATAGCAACTGCAGCATTTTATAGCTTTCTCTAGGTGTCATAATTCCTCATTAGATATAGGGGAAACTGGTAATTTAGTATTAAACTGAGAATAGCGGTTGTGTTCTTATTGTACAGATATGAGCATTTTCTAGATTGGTTAAATTGGTTCATTTAAAATATTACTTACATAATTGATTTCAACAGCCTATGCCTAGATACAAGGAAACCTGAATCACATACTGAAATAAGCTTATATTCATGATCTGTGTTGATTCCACACAGACCACAGGCAAAGATATTCTCATACATCGCAGGGATGAAGGAGAGAATTTAGGTAACAGCTGCACAGAGAGGATGCCAATCACCATGTCAGTTTGCTTGGGAGCAGGAATGGAGTTTATGTGCAGGATTAAAAGTAGTCCTCCATTTACTCTATGAATGCCCAAAAAACAATTTATACTATTGTTAACTCATATCATGAGTAGCATTTGCACAAGAGGAAACATTATCATTGGTTTACTGCTCTGCCCATGGATAGGGCCTAAGGCTATAGTTCTAATCTCACTTCATTTGATTACAACAGTTCCATTGGCTATAATTGTTTTAGCTTGTGCCATTTGCTTGCAAATTTACACCTCTAATTATCTTCCTATATCTTCCTATATAGATTCACTAGCTAATAGTGTTTGTGTTTTGTGTGATTGCAAAAAGAAATGAGTGCAGTGCAGTTTCGTGAAAATTGTCATGTTTATCCAAAAAGGGAAGGAAAAAAAACCTTTTTTCTTTATGTTGGACTGTTACAGATGTAACTATGTTTCCTCTTTCTGATCTAATAAGACTCTATTCAAATGGGAATGAAAACTTTACCTACATGTTCTTATTTGAATGGATATCTTAGAATTGATCTGATACAGGGCCTATTTCTCATAGACAATTTAGTAGTTGTAGTTATTTTTATTTATACTATGAGCACATGTTGATTGTACCATTTGTGGTACAATCAGCATACTTATAATTCTCAGGACATGGAATACTTCAAGAGTAATACCTAGATATTAATTTATACTGTACATTACTCATAATTGAGACCACAATACAATTTTGGTAATTAGAAGACTAAGGCAGTTAAATCACACTTTGTTTGCATTTAGGGGATTTTTTTTAATATTATCACCAGATTTGGAAAATGATGGTTTGCATAGAAAGCCATACTTCTGGAGAAACAATATAAAACATGATAAAGTGTGTGTATAATTGTATCATTTTTTTCCCCATCTAATTAGATTCTACCCAATGCACAGTCTTCCTCTCCCACTTTCTATCTGGCCAGGGAAGATATGACACTAGGTGCTGGGGGCCACAGACTCAGTGAATCACTAATGTATTAAGCAGCTCTGAACATAGTTTGTAAGATCTGCTTATATCATATTGCTGCTGGATATAAGATGATTTAGAATCAGTTCCAGAAGTCTAAAAAAAATGAAATTATATAAAGTTACGTAGGAAGATAATATAGAGTGCCTATAAAAGCTATGACAAAAGACTGTAAATCCTTCAGAAGAAAGTTTTTCCAATATAGTTGCTAGTTTTTGTTTTTTGGTTTTTTTTTTTTAATTTCTGGAAAAGATGAAGCTGCTAAGAGAGATGTTTCATCTGCATGAATCTTTGAAGGATTTTCACAGTTCTATTGTTACATTCAACAGAAAAGTTGATAAGGTAAATATAAAATCATATTTATTACAGCCCTAAGGCCACATACGAACAATATATCTAATAAAAAGTATTATATTCGTCTATATGGGAGGGGTGCGCACGCAGAATTGGAATAGGTGATAAATAGGAGTTGGAGGAAACTCTTTTAGAAGCAAATGATAAATATTTGCTTGGGTGACACTTTACTTAAGGTTGTTTGGAGATCTAAATCCCAAATTCATTGCTCTAGCATTCATCCCCCCCACCACTTTTTTAAAGCCATGATGATTTAAAACAATTTATAAATAGCAATAGGGCCAAACCTATAGGAAGCAGAATTAACTTAAGCCAGAAGATAAGAAGAAGAGACCATACTGTAGCATCTAATAAAATTATGAGATAAATAAATGTTGAAGGACGTGAAAACTAAAAGTTTTGAATTTTTATTTATAGATCTCTTCTATTTTTTTTATCTATAGATCTACTTTTTTTTATCTATAGATCTCTTCCCATCTATAAATGTTAAGGTTGGCGTTATTTATCAATGGAGAACATGATTATTTGTTGCTGTTTTTAATGTTGTCTTTGTTCCAACAAGTAGTTTTTCAGTTTTTGGTTTTTAAAACAATCGGGTCTGGCCCAATCCTTTTTGTTTCTTAAGAATGGCAGGGTGATTGTCTTCTGTCTGACATGGAACACAACCCTACTAATGGTTGACTTTCATTTCTGTACCATAAATGCTGCATCTGTGGTTTTATGTGGGCGCCATAAGCTACATTCTAGGTCATGTGACCAAGAAAGAAAGCAGGCTTAGAACAGCACAGTCAAGAGAAATTTGAGTTGTTTCTCAGTTGTCCCTTCCCTAAGGATGTTCCTGGGGGGTGGGATAACGGGTTAATTTGTGTGTGTAATATTTTTCCTTGAAGCCCCAAACTGCAGTTGAGTTTTTAACTTTTTCCTCCCTTTTCTCTTCCCATACCAAATTTGTTACGTTTGGTTTTCAGAGATATGCCACCCAACAACAGAGAATTCTGAACCCCTTTCCCTGATTTCCTTCCAGCAAATATAATAAACAAATATGCAACTAGAATAACGAAGCTCCATTCTTTAACATCCTGCTCAGCTAAAAGTATGCCTTAGGGCCCACTGAGTGGATATAAAAACACTTCGGCTAACTCTACTTCTTTGATCAGTGGGGCAGCCAGTTTGTGGCTATTTCTTCAGCATGCTGTCAGAATTACTAATAGCTCCTGTCCTCAAAATATTGCCTACTCCAGCTACATAGGTAGAAGAGGGAAGGTAAGAAGGACTGTGCTAAGGTATAAAGAAGGAAGGAAGGACTATGAATTTGACTGGAATCACCAAAATTTGAAACTAATTTAAGTGTAATATTTTAGGTGGGAGAGTTCTAGGCAATACAAATAGTAGGGTTTAAAATGATTTTTTTTAAAAATAGAAGTTTACAATACAATAGGTTCATTTACTTTGGAGAGACATTTTGTCTGACATTGACCTAATAGTGCATTCAGCTCAAATATATCAAATATATAGATGCTTGCACTTCAAAGAAGCAGTGCAAGATTAGAAGATGTGGAAAAATCTGGTCCATAGAATCACCAAGAGCTGGACACCACTCAATTCATAACTTCATCATCATAGATGCTTACCCTTTCCAAGAGACTTGCATCATGGTACAATTAGGATATGTTTAAAATTTTTAAAGAAAGTGGTGGAGCTGGGAGGTTGATTTAAAATGTTTTGTGGATTTGCACAATTTACTGACTTGTAAATCACCTTGCCAAGGACTAGCAAAATAATAATAATAATAATAATAATAATAATAATAATAATAATAATAATAATAATAATAATAATAATAATAACTGTTGAGTTTGCAATGACAAAGTTAAAACTTTCATATGTGAGTGCAGCAAAATCAGGCAAATTGATTACAAAGCCAGACATGACCAAGTTGCTAAACGAATCCACTGGGCATTATGTAAAACATATGACTTACCTGTATCCAAAAAGTCATGGGAACACAAAGCGGAAAACGTTGTCAAAAATGAGAAGGTGAAGATCTCGTGGAACATTTGAATACAGATGGATCGTCATTTAGAACACAACACATCAGATAACTGGGAGCCAATGGCTTCTTCAGACAACAGTGATGTTGGGGATAAGGATGGAGAGAGGGGGGAGGGAGGCAGAGAGAGAGAGAGAGAGAAAGAAATTGCAAGTTCCTCTTTCCAATATGCAATGAGGTTTCTTCGGGGAAAAAAATCCATCTTGATGCATGATGTTTCTAGCTCCACTTTCATTGTTGATCTAACTGACAGTAACAGTTCCCTATGAAGGCATTTCCAATCCTTGTGGCTTATCCATCCCATCCATGGATATAAGACAAAAAGATTAAAATATGCTTAGCAAGATCACAGGTTATTTACTATACAAGCACTTGTCAAATAAAAAAAAATTAAAATTAAATAAGTGGCAGTAAACCTGTGCACCTGGGAGGACCGTTCAAGAAAATAATGAGAACATTCAACTAAACATTGAATCTAAGAGAAACTGAACCAGCATAAATGCAAAGTTAGTATACTAGGTGTACCAAAATCTGAAATCTCAGCAACCTGTTGCTTTCGGGATTTGTATTTGTGTGTACTAAGTGCAAATGGAGTATCTCTAAATGTACATGACATACTTTACCTTATGGGTCATAATAAAAGCCACACAAGAGAGAGAAGCAAGCTACTAACTCCATCCTCCTACCAAGTAGTTCAATATATCATGTTAACTTATACTTAGCTAGCAGCAGCCACAGCAGGCTTTGATGGTCAGAAATGTGTAGTGAGTTCATGATGCAAATTCCACTCTTAAGTTCTTACATCTTGATGTTTGTAAGAGGTATGGAAGTCACATTATTTGTGACTGCATATGGAAGTCACATTATTTGTGACTGACTAACATTCCAGACATTGGGGCTGTCAGTCAGAAATCATAAAGGTGGGCCTTAACTTACAACCACAAATTTTGAGCCCAAAATTTCTGTTTCGAAGCAAGACAGTTGTTAACTGAGTTCTCGCCCCATTTTAGGATGTTTCTTGCCACAGTTACTAAGTGAATTACTGCAGTTGTTAAGCTAGTAACAGTTAAGCTGTTCAGGTTAATTGAACCTGGCTTCCCCATTGACTTTGTTTGTCAGAAGGTCACAAAAGGTGA
>JANHFJ010008209.1:0-12169 GCA_032468195.1 Cerberus rynchops
AAGCCAAAACCACTTTTGTAACCTAGTGGGAAATAAAGAGGACTCAGACCAGCAGGAGACTCCTAAGTAGCTTTATTAAAGATCTGATCATCTAACAGCATGCTGCAGGCAAGCAGCTCCCTTTTATAGGGAGCTGTCAGCCTGCAGCCAATCAAAGTATTTTCCCGCACTGGAAATGCATTAAGTAATGGATAACTTCTGCGAATGTGCAAACACAGCAACTTTCACACAACATTATCTGGAAAGCATATTGGACAATGTGACCTGAGCTAATTGGGGGGTGGTAGAATTTGAACTTTAATATAGGGGTTAGCACAGGAAAAAATCTAGATCTGGTTATGCCTCCAATGTGCTAAAAGAATGTACTCAATAAAGTTTTTCATAGAGAGATTGAATCGTCTCAATTGTGTTTGCTTTGGTTAGGTTCATCAGTCGGAACCTTGACAACATTACTGCTGTGACATGCAACTGTAATGGACAGGCTCCGTTACAGTCTTATCTCAAGGACTACCTATAAGCACATACAGTAGCCCTAACACTTGGTGGATTAGTCCTATGGATTCTCATACTGTTACTTCATGTGATGAGTGTTATATTTTATTTATTTATAGCTCACTTTTATTATTTTTACAAATAAGTCAAGGCAGCAAACATATCCAACACATCTTTCTCCTCCTATTTTCCTCACAACAACCCTGTGAAGTGGGTTGGACTGAGAGAAAGAGAGAGAGACTAGCTCAAGGTCACCCAACTGGCTTTCATGGCTTAAAGCGGAACTTGAACTCATGTCATTGGGAAAACCCATATGATATTGGGAATCCTATTCTATAAAGAATGTGGGCAAGAATAATAAAATTCAATTGTGAAATTTAACGTAAGTTGTAACGTTACGTTACATAAATAAGACAGAATTCATTTTCTGCCCAGTAATATAAATCCCCAAAATATTATAAACTAGAATAATAATCCATGCTGAGCAACGAGGCTGATGAAATGTTAATAATTTCCAGAACTCTGCATTTTAATTTAAAAAGTTATCTTTGAGAAGTGATGTATTTAGAGAAACGCAGTGCATCCCATTTAAAATATCAATTAATATTTATGTTGTATATTGCAGAAACAAAGGTCCAGTAATTTCTGAAATGAAGCACAGATTGAACTACTAGTGGGATGTTGAACATTTGGCACTGGGTGGGTTTATAATCTGATTTTAATGAAATTGGCAAAAGGAATAGCAAAACCCAGCTTAAAAATGAAATCCAGGTAAATATTTGACCAGCCTGCAGAATATAATATGAATGATGGGTTTCTATGCTTAAATAAGCTGCTTTCTTACCGTAAGGCAGCAAAGTGAAGACTCTTATGTGGGCCTGTGCCATTTTGACAATAAGCATATATTCATAGGCTCTGAAATGTTAATTTAAAATATTCCTTTTGCCTCTTGGCAGCCATTACACTAGTAATAAATAGGAGATTCAGTTCCTTGATGCATTAGAAACTATCCCATTAAGCTGCACCAAAAAGGCAATCTTTTATTCAGGGCTCGAGCATCATTTATAGAAATGAATTCAGTAGAAATTGGGGGGAAATATCTTCTTCCTGTACATACGTTAGTTCGTTCTATCCATACAATCAGTTCAAATGTAAAAGAAAAATGTCTGTTTTAATTTTGAAATTATACCATCTCCCATTTTGTTCCATTCCCTGACTGAGGCCTATTATATTTGCTTGCATGTATCCTATTTATTCACATGTATTCCTCTATCAGTCAAATAGTCTGGAATTAGAGAAGCAAACAAGGTCAACAATGAGAATTTATGGTTTCTGAGAGGCTCCAGGAAACTTCACATGATCCAGACAATGGTGGTATTAATAATAGTCATGGCTGCTATTGTAGAAGAAAGACAAGTAGAACCTGGGGGTAGAATCAAGAGAGTTGACTGAATTTTCCTCCAGATTTCTAGTAACTCTTTCCTTTTGGTAATCTGTTGTGTAACTTTAGTTACAGTTTCATTAATAATTCTGAGAGATCAATCCTATAATGTCCATGTCACAAAAGTTTTTTTAAATGGCATTGCCTTTTCTAAACATTTAATATAACAATGGATAATAGCTGTATTAAAAAAAATCCAAAAGGATAATCCAAAAAACAACTTTTAAAAGATGTGTCTGCATCAGGCTGCTGTTGTTCTGGAGTCATTTTTCATTTGATAAATTCCCACGGGAAAGCCATTTATTTGAGAAAATATCCCTTTTTAAAATCTTTTACAAGGAACTTTGAACCAGTCGGTTTTACACTGGAATCCAGAGATTCATGCCACAAAGCAGATTTGCCCTATGTGATTAAGCAAGTTAAAAGCCATAGCGGCAAAAACTGGGATTGGGGCAGCTTTAAGAATAAACTTCGCGTACATTTGTTTGGGCTTCTTTCAAGTTTTAAAAAAATGAATAAAAACATGCATTATATTTATGCTTTTAGTCATGAGCCTTAAGCATTGTTTGGTACGTGTCAATTGACTGTTCTGGGAACATATGAAAGTAATTAAAAGTACCAAGAATGTACAGCTGGCCATCTTTCATCACTAAGTTTCATTGGTTTTTTTAATGTGCAAAACTCTGCTTTAATCCACAGATAGCAATAATTAGTAATTATATCTTCATTTCATAATTACAAAAAAGCCACACACCTATGAGTTAGATTTAGTACATATAATATTCGATGCTGAGACAGCCATAACATGTTATTTAGCCTAAACAAAATTTCAGCACAAATAGATTGTGATTTATATGATGAATGTTTACAATATTTAACGAAGGATGCCTATACATCTGGCTGATATTACTGAGAGAATCATTTAGGGGTAACGATGTAGTGCCAATGTGTCTCCCAAAACCTCATTGGGGCTTGCCAGATTCTTTGCCTCATTTTTAAAAAATATATTCTTAATTAAAATGATTAAATAGATGGCATATTGTAAAGGAATACTCTGGAACAATGTTTTTGGTTCCACACAGTGTGCCATTGGTGACGGTGGATAGGAGAGGGTCAGAGCTGGTTGGATGGGAAACAACTCCAAGGCCTATGGGGACCCAGCAAGGCAGGATAGAGGGAGATAGCATCTCTGAGGTCAGTTGAAAATCCACCTGAGCTTTTTGCATGTGACCACAGGGATACTGGAACATTAACTTCAAGTGGGTCATGAGTACTTTGTGGGGAGAGTGTTGTCACTTCAAACAGTTGTTAAGCAACCAGTCATAAGTCAAAGATTGCCTGAAGTCATCAGTAGATAGGCAAGATTTTCCTGGCTGCCATTTTGTGAGTGTGGCCAACATTCCAAATAAGTCTCCCCACAGAAAGTTTGCCTATTCTGATGTTCAAAGCATATTATAACTGTTCATGTCTGCAGTTTCAATACTGATAGACTGACTATTCCTTATCTGTTAGAACTGTTGTTCCTAACCAGATCTCAGTTGCCGGTTTCTTTTTAAGCAGCATGGGGTCTGCAGTGACACAGTTGTTCTTGTGGGTATTTTAACTGACTAGAATCCTTTTCAAGATTTACAATAATGGCATGTTGGATTAAAATAATGCATTACAAAATCAACAAAATATTATGCTTTGCTTTAAATAGGCAAGGCAAACTGCTTAAATCAGGGGTGGGCAATTGTGGCTCTTTTATGACTTGTGGACTTCAAATCCCAGAATTCCTGGGCAAGGCAACTTAAATAAAATGGAGGAAACATTTTGAAGCATAAGGATTCCTTACACTTACACCTCACAATGTTTTCTCGGTTTTATTTAGGTTGCCTTGCCCAGGGATTCTGGGATTTGAATTCCACAGATCATAAAAGAGCCATAGTTACCCACCCTTGGCTTAACCCTTACACTTACACTTCAAAATATTTCCTCCATTTTATTTAGGTTGCCTTGCCCAGGGATTCTGGTATTTGAAGTCCACAAGTCATAAACGAGCCACAATTGCCACCCCTGGCTTAAATCACAATGGCCATTGGCCATCCTTTAATTAGCAAAGACAATAAAGAGAGATTCTCATTCTAATATATAAGGGATATGGGGTTTCTGGGACTGAGTCACATATAGTAGATTTGTCATGTAATCAAGCCAGCTGTAGAATGAATGTTCAACAAATGTTTGAAGTTATGACAATGCTGAAAAAAGTAACTTATCACAAGTCTTAGCATTTATAACTCTTGCATCATCCCTACAGTCACATGATCATACTTTGGGTACTTGCCAACTGGCATGCATTTATGAGAATTTCCACATCCCAGGGTCATATGATCGCTATGTGCAATCTTCCCAGGGGGACTCCAAAAAATAAATTCAATGGGAGAAACCAGATTTGCTTAATGATCACGATTCACTTAATCATGATTTGCTTAACCACCACAGCATAAAGGGTTGTAAGACTGAGCACAATTCACTTAACAATCATCAGAAATTCAAATCCCAACTATGGTCATAGTTAAGGACAAACCTATAGAGTCTTCTCAAGAAAAGTCCTAATAGGTGTTAGAACAGGTGTTTAATGAACTAAGCAAATGGGCAGGAAAGACAAACTTAAATCACCCCTAAAGCCAGTTCTAGAGAAAAGATATAGCAGCACGAATAGGGAGGCTGCTATTCCCATCATCAGTTCTCCTGACAAAGACAAGCTGGTCTAGTTGACTTACTGGGAGTTGGAGGGTGAGATCTCAACAAACCATATTACCAGTGAAAGTTTCTGAAATGGAATGATCTGGAGGCAGAATCTGACTTTATCCAAAGAGGCCCCTATTCACATTTTTTTCCTATGCCAGGATAGCTCTTCACTTTCCCTTATACTATAAGAGTGTAGTCTTGCATCATTTGTGTGGGAAGGCTAATAAAAAGAAATAGTGATACTACTGAGCAAAATAGCTATGAATAGAATTGAATTTCTAGGTCCTCAAGTTTGGTTGAACTGTTGTGCTTTTTTTTTCTACTGATAAGATATAAGACACATGTATCACAGTAACAATATATACTAGTGATAATACAACTATGAAAAAATAATTTACATATAAAGTGTTGGGTTAATGTGCTGATGTCTTGCATGCTGAATGCCTTTTGTTGTCACAATCACTCTGATCTTGTATGTATACTGTAGTTGTGAATGAAATTAATCTTTCCTTTAAATTAAGGTTAGAAAAATCATTTGCTAGTCTACATTGTCCTAGGCACAATAGGTTTAAATATATGGTTGGTTGAAATACTTAGAATATATGTCACAGAAAATTAGGATGGCCAAAATAAAGATTAAGGCTTCACCCCAGCACAAATATCAACATACTCTAATGAAAGGAAAACATTCCTGTGATTTCTCAGATATTGTGGTGGGAGAAAACATTTTATCTGGTAGGCTGGAAGACAGAAACAAAGAGGAATTCTCAGACAATTATAGGCCTTAATCCAGCTCTCCAAAGGGTTTGCAGATTAAGCCTATTGCAATAGTTCATGTGTTTTGTAATTCTCATGCAATTAAAAACAAGTATTTTCCCATATATTTTTGGTGTCAGCATCAGCCAACATAAAACAGACCGGGCTCCATAAGAATCTTCACATACAACTGAAAACAAGGTTTTCTATCTTAATTTGACAATCATGTGTTTTACAATTTTAGATTAGATGGATCAGTTAAATCATAGCAAAGTCTTCCTGCTGCTTGCTGGGCAAGAGAAAGGAGAACA
The DNA here is from genome assembly GCA_032468195.1 of Cerberus rynchops. Lineage (NCBI taxonomy): Eukaryota > Metazoa > Chordata > Lepidosauria > Squamata > Homalopsidae > Cerberus > Cerberus rynchops. The sequence goes on from JANHFJ010008209.1 coordinate 5,731, forward strand.
GAAAAGATAATGCTCTTGGGTCTGTTGATCAGTCCTATTGCAGCAAATCCATATTCAGAATGGCTATGTTGCTCCTGAATTGGAACCATTCAGTATATTGAAGTCATGTCTGAAATTCCAGAATTAAATTTGGGGTACAGGCAGTCCTTGATCTGACAATTTTAAGATGCATGGGCTTCCATTCCCAATATTCCATCAGAACTGGAATTGATATCCATACATCTTAAAGTTGCCAACTTTGAAAAACACTGATATAAATATATAAGGCCAAGCCCCCCCTTGTGCATGCAGAAATGGCTTTGTGTCAATCTATACCTCTCGTGGGCATAAGGGTTGCCATTGGTTGCTTTCCTGCATACATTATAGGCTTAATGAATGCTCTTGCTACATTTTATATTTGAGGCTGATTACGTGCTATTGTAATGTAGGTACTGATGAGTCAATATGAAATGCTTGCATCTCCCTCTGTTTGCCTTTTGGCTGTATTGTTTAAATATAAGGTCAAGTTACCTGCTGTTCTATATACAAATTAGAAAAGAAGCATAGCTGTTAAACAGAACATATGGAATTTACACATTAGGGACATGAGAATATTAGCAGAAAGCTAAGAAAACCCATTTGGCTTTGTTAAGATTGCCACCTGCTGAGGAAAATCAAGCACAGCATTGCTCAAAGTTAATCATAAAGAAACTGAGAAGGAATGTTTTTAATTTAGTAACATTCCTTAGATTATTTCATCATCTGTAAAACTCTGGCCTTGGAAGTCCCATCCATTACCAATAAAATGAAGATGATAATGGAAATGGGATCTGCCTCAATTGTATAATTTCCACTGAGACCACTAGACTGGACTTTAAGCAAGCTTAACACAGCATTGGACTTACCAAGAAGAATCAAAGTCTTTGACAGAAGGGCTGTACAAACTAACAAAACCCTAATTAGTGTTTGCTTAAGAAAGAAAGCACCTCCAAACAGGAACGCATAAATGACTCAAAATTCCAGGTAAAAAGTTCAGTCAGACCTAGTAAAGTACTTGGGATGGCAATACAGTATCATAATCATAAATTTAGCCACAGCTCTTCAAGTTTGCTAGTGTAAAATGACAAATCTGTTCTCTAAACATGGCTGGATATCAAAAAAAAATAGGTAAAATGTCCATGGAAAAACAAATTCAACTCTATAAATCTAGTCTGCAGAAATTAATTTATAGATTAGTTTACAACGCAAATGTTCCTTTAGGCATATTCTCATTTGTGGTGTATTAATGGCTGGAATGAAATACAATGAATATCGAAGCAAAAGTCAGATCTTTTACCATCAGCAAACAACATAGAGAGATAGAGAGATCAGCAAGCAATATAGAGAGCTTCACTTATGCTTTGCATTTAAGAACTTTAAGATTTAAGGTTTAGGGAAAACCTGGGACCTTAGAATGTTTTCACAATGAAAAGACTAGAAACTTTTTAAAACTCTCAAGAATTATATACAAAATGTCAATTGGGAGAGCTTCTGACATTTATGGTATATCATGTACAATGCATGATTATTCAGAAATATTTTATTGACCTACAGAAAATTTATACCAGAATTGCTTTGAAGCACTATTTCTTCAGAATCTGAAGTGCTGTATAGCTTGTATCATACATGATCCTTAAGCTAATGTTTCCCTTGAGCATCATTTTATGGAGACAAGATGCTTTACTAACTGTTCAAAGTTATAACATCACTGAAAAAAGTGACTTATAACTGTTTTTCACATTTACAACTGCTACACCATTACTGTCATGTGATCAAAATTCAGATGCTTGGCAACTGACTCATATTTATGATGGTTGCAATATCCTGTGATCACCTGTTGCAACCTTTTGACAAGCAAGACAATGGCCAGCCAGATTCACTTAACAATTGTCTTACTAATTTAATAACTGCAGTGATTCACTTAACAACTTGGCAAGAAAACTCATAAAATGGGGCAAAATTCATTTAACAATTGTCTCACTTAGCAACAAAAATTTTAGGCTCAATTGTGGTTGTAAGTCAAGGTCTGCCTGTAGCAGTTTGGCTCTGTTTGGTTCAGGTTTTATTCTGACATTAAGAATGACAGCTTTAACATGCATCATACGTTTTAGTAATGTTATTGCTTACTGAATATTGTTAAAATGCTAAACACTGTGAGAAAAAAGCCAGTTTGAACAATTCTTGTTTGTTATCAGATGTTCTACGAGCTCCATATGCAGGTATTCAGGAGAGAAAAGCCAAGCAATGTGTGAAAGTTCTTGTAGAGAATATTTATTTATTTATAATTTCAATATACTATCACATTCCTAAAAATACTTTGGCAATTTTCTTGCAATTGAATGTGCAACCTATTTAGTCATGGAAACGTTTATCTCTGCAGAATTATTTAAATACATGTTTATTTGTTACCTATCACAGAAAGGCAGGATAACAAAACTTTGACAACTCACATGAATGATTAGATATAATTTCTCTTCAAATTCTGATCAATAACACTACTATAATTCTTGCTATATACTGCAACATTAAATCCTATGTATATTTACTTAAAACTAAGCTCTGCTTAACCAAAATAGCTTTGTTTCCAAGTAAACGTACATAGTTTACATTTTAGTTTATTCAATTTTTAAAACTAATTTCAGACAGCTTTACAAAATACAGTGCAAATAAGACAAGAAAAATAGCAGTCAATTACATCCACAGTAGTCAAGTATTAAAATCAGTTCCAGAGCATGAATTGTTATTTTGATAGAAGCTGAACTGTTTTGCTGCAATTAGTAAAATTTCTAAATCTATTTAATATATTATTTCCTGGCCTCAATAAAAGTGCAAGTCAAATGGGAACCACAGCCATTATAACCTACATGAACAAAATCCTTTTGTAACTTCTTTTATAAAAATATATAATGTGTCCCTAATAGCTCTATCAAAAGGTGGAAACAATTAGCCATTACTAAAGGTGCAATGTAGAATACGGATATCTAAGAAACATAACACTAAAAGAATCAGTGTTAATATAGAGATTGTAACCATAGAATAGTTGTAATATTTTAATGCAAAACTATAAGATGGAGTAAAACAGATTTAAGCCTAACTGTATCCCTATGTTTAACATTCAATTCTTTAACTCTAGAAATGACTACATTTTTACAATGTTGTCTAACAGAATGTAATAAGTAACTAGTGACACTCACAGAGTTCTGGATGGGAAAATCTGGACAAAAACATACACAAGAGTGGCAATTTATTATGATAAATGAAGAATACTTTTGATCTAGATGTATGAGAGGTCCCTAGGCAAGAAATAATTAAATCTCTTCTTAAACACTTAACATTTGTAATCAGTTAAAATAATGTATTAACCATGCATTGTGTTACACAGACTGAAAGTATAAAAGCCACATGTGCTCAGATAAATTGGTTTTACTGTTAGTTCTTTTCTTAGCTAGAGTATAAGCATGTAGGAAAATTATATATAAAGTGTGCTTTTCTTCAAACTGGAAGGTGTTAAAAACTGAGTAAAAGAATAGATGGGGAAAGATGTTGCAGAATAAAGTATAGTAGAAGCAAAATGTCAATTGCAATGAGCCAATTGGAGAAAAACCTATTCATATAAGAACTCATGCTAAAAAATCTAGAAAAAATATCTTTGTGTTCTTATACTGGCTGCTTATGAACATGCACTTTGTGTGTGTGTCCATCACTTTTGATAATTAAAAAAACCCTCTAAAAGTCCAGCTTTTCAATTCGTTTAAATTATAAAATGATTTAAATACAGAAAGAGAAAGACAAGGAAAAAACTAATCCCAAAAATCTATAGTACGTATGAAACCAATAAATATCTTTCATAGACGGTTATGGTCATTAAATAGACATTCTTGATTAGTCACATTTTTATTCTTATGGGAAAACACACTAAACCTGGACAGGTAACATTTATAAGCCCTCAAACATGGTCATTTGCCTGTAGGCTCTGTGACATAAAATATTGCAACATAACACATATATTAATAAGAGACTAAGATGGACAATAAAAAAATATTTAATTACTAGTTACTGCAAAATGTTTTTAAAAATCTGATCAAAATAATATGCTAAATAAACATTATGAGAATTTTGCTACAATATATGGAAGAAAATAGAATCAAACCTGCTGACCTCCAGTGTTAATGAGGGGGCATAAGAATCTTCAGAACACTACCTGCATATTTTTGTAGTGAATTAAAGTTGCTGAATTAAATAGATCTAATGGAACAAAAAAACTGAAACATTTCTACTGTTTAGTTTTTGCTTTACTATAACCATTTTCATTGAGAAATATTTTCTTCCTATATTTTAAAAACACCCCTAGGTTATCAAAGAAAACTCAAAGTCCTTTCCTAATTGTCTTTAGAGATTGGGTCAGGATATTGCACTGAATCCAAGCTAACATTCATGAAATGACTTGAAGCTTTATTTTGGCTACAATATGATAATTCGGTCTTTGGTATGTAAAACTAAGCTTCAAATCCAGATACAGCATCTAGGGCTACCAGCAGCCAATTTTTTCAATCCTATTACACAATAAAGGTATTGCAGAAATACCGTACAAGCCTTTATGCAGTTCTGAAACTATTACCAAATGTATTGTACAGTTTCATGCATAAACAATATTAGTATTTCCATAAAAAAATAAATTGTTTGTATTACTCTTTATTGTACCAGCAATTTTTAATATTCCCCTTTTGTTTTAAGCATTACTCTTTCTATAAATAAAATAGGTTTCCTCTAAAATATTAAGCAGAAATATGGAAGTGAATCATAGAAAAAAGAAGCGTTCACAATGATGAGGCAGACATTCAGTTATCACAAATGATAGAAAATATAAACTACATTTTTGTTACATCGTTTACATGATTTCTGTATGCTTTCAAACATTAACGTACAGACATGTTAGACATCAACTTCAGAAGGCATCATGGTGTTGGAGCAGGAGTCACTTTCATACTGCTAAGTGCTGCATGGATTCTGAAATGTAACCTGGATTCCATGGAATATTCCTTGTAATTGTTTCTACAAAAGAACATTCAGGTACTTGGTCATTTGCCATTCCCCAACTACTCCAATAAAATCAAAGAGAGAAATTTGTGGATGAGATTTTTCCAACAGAAACATTTTACAGATAGTCCTCGACTTACGATCACAGTTGAGTTCAACATTTAAGTGAGGAATTTGTTAAGTGAGTTTTGCCCCATTTTATGATTTTTCCTGCCACATTTGTTAAATGAATCACTGCAGTTGTTCAATTAATAACACAGTTATTAAGTAAACCTGACTTTCCCATTGACTTTGATTGTCAGAAAGTCACAAAAGATGACCACATGATCCCGGGACATTGCAACTTTCATAAACATGAACCAGTTGTAAGCATCTAAATGTAAGTCAGGGATATTGCAACGGTCATAAATGTGAAGTGGTCATAAGTCACTTTTCAGTGCTGTTGTAACAGTCACTAAACAAACTGTTATAAGTCGAGGACTACCTGTATCTTTTAAATTTTAAGCATGCTGCTGGTTAGAGAATTCTGGGACTTGAAGTTCACGCATCTTAAAGTTGGCACTTGGCAAGGTTGTGAAACACTATTCTAGACCACTGGTGGTGAACCTATGGCACCAAAGGTGGCACTCAGAGCCCTCTCTGTGGGTATGCACGCTGTCACCCCAGCTCAGCTCCACCGTGTTTCTGTTGTGTTTCTCATCGTCGTTTGCAGGGAAAGAAGTTTGTGGGACTAAAAAAAAGTTAAGTCAATCAATTGCAACTTCTCGTGAAAGAAAAAGAGCTCGCTTCCCAGATGTCAGTTGCTTTTCCTGCGGAACTATGGGTGTTATGATGCCCTGCTTCCCCGCTAGTCTTCAGCCCTCCGGCATAATCATGGATGCATGCGGATGCGTGAGACTTGCAGTTTGGGCACTTGGTCTCTAAAAGGTTTTCCATCACTGTTCTAGACTATGCCCTGTCCTAATCCAGACATTCTTATTATTCAACGCTCTCTATTAGTTCTTGCTCAAATACAGATAAATCCCATTTTAATTTTTAGTCTCAAATACCGACATTTCAAATTTTTCCAGTAACCAGATGGTCATATTTTAATTTACAAGATCTTCTCGAAGAAACCTTTCAAATTTAATTTCAGTTCTCCTATTTTCAGTTCAGAGAGTGTGTTCTTCAACTATTTTCCTTATCCGGCTCTTGCAACAGCTATTATACTTTTGGCATTTGTGCAACAAATTAAACTTCCTCTCTAATGTGGAAGTAGCTTAATAATTTGGAAATACAGTTTGATTTCTTGTGTTAAGAAGTAAGTACCGTATTTATTGGTGTATAACGCGCACTTTTTCTTCTTGAAAAGAATGTGGAAATCGCATGTGCGCATTATACACCG